>JANTCA010046091.1:0-18744 GCA_024741275.1 Chironex yamaguchii
CCCCAATTTTTGTAACAGTTCGTAATGTAATTTTTGAATATTTTAAACTAAAATGTCTTCTGTTAACTGACTGAGACGTCAAAAATTACCTGATTGATAATTTTCATCTCCGAACGGCGCAAAGTTGCAAATATTCTACGTCACAAGATGACAAACATTTTTTGATATTGGGGTGTATACTATAAATCTTCAGTTGGACCATCAATAGGTTGTTTCTTGACCAGGTTTGGACCTACAGACATCGGCGTAGCATCTGGGTATGCAAGGTATTCAGTGCTTACCCTAGGAATTCAGCGCAATCGTACTTTTCAATTATGATATTATTTGTTTCATTTACATCCATCACAGCTAGGCTTGATATGGAATGGCACACACGGCAAACAATAAAAATCCACAGAAAGCCAATAGACAATAGGCATTTTCTCAAACAAAATTTAATGAGAATTGACACGCCAGCAAAGAAAAAACAACAGCAGAAGGTGTGCTCTTAAAATGTAGCTCGACATGAAAAAGACCAAAAATCAAAACAAAGCTAATTGTTGAACTTTTGCTAGCCCATTCAACACTCTCCCCCACCCCCTTTGGCCGTAGGAGTTAATTTCTTGCCTTTGGTTTATTCCTTTCAATTGATGTACTAATCCTCACTTGTTTGTTAGACTGAACTTTGAATATGGCGATCCAATATCAATGCAATACAATGTAATATCAGACCATTTCTTGCATTTGTAGCACACCCACAGTATGCCCCAGAGAATACCAAGAGAAAATTTGCACAATACACTACTGTCTACATGTATAACTTTTTCCCAAAGACATGCCCAATGACCGCATTGAATGCCTGAGAAGCACTTGCGATTACATTTCACAAGTAAAAAGCAGTCTGACACCAGTCCCTTAAAGAATTACACAAAGGATGGTCTTCAGTCTCCTACTAAAGAGATATCACTCTTCTCCACCACAATAATTGCTCCTGAACAGCACTGGACAGCATTCACCTGGTTGAGCTACAAAATTCACATTTAAGTTGCACCATACCGCCCTCCTCCCAAGAATAAAGAGAGAGAGAAGTGCTAAATAGGGTAAATCAAATGGGACTGAGTGCAACAAGCATTGTTTTTAGTGTAGTAGACCGTGTATGGGCTGCACCAATGAAATCTTTACATTGCGCTACTGCCTAGAACAATGCCTTTAAAAACAGGAAATACACAAGAACATAGTTCATATACTTTGCAGCAACCTTAACATCCAAGCAGAGAATTTTAAAATTGGCACCCCTAGCCTCTTTGTCAATATACATTAATCTTTCAACTTAAGAATCAGCACAAATGAGAGAATACCTTCTCACTTTTTAATCTCCATTTGGGTGACACACCAATGAGCACTGTCACATCTTTGTAAATACTTTATTCTAACCCACTGCTGTTGCTCCTTTTGCAGGATCAAATTACTCACATGCCCAACCCCCAACTTGCTTATTCTTTGTGGTGCAATCAAAGCCAATTACCTCACAGTATGCCAGGAATGCAACCAAATGTACATGGGTCAGTGCCATTGCCAAAAGCATGAGCTACCTCAAAATCACCTACACATCCATCAACTAAATCAAAAAGAGATGCCACTAGGGAGGACATTCATGCTGACAAAAGTCAATGGTTACAGATTAAGCAGACCACCAGGCACAGATCCAGCCCAAGATCTGACCAATGCATAGGTTGAAAACTATTACACGCTTTTTCTGGGTAACACCCAAAGTTTCTAGAAATAAAATAAGTTTGAGGAATTTTTAAGTCCTTACAGACAATAAATAGAATAATGATCAGTGGTATTATAAAGAGGTATCGGGCATGGAACCTGAAGCAGCTTAAAGCATCAGCAATTATATATGCATAACCCCAAACTTTGGTCTCACAGGCAGCAAAATGTTAAACTTGAATCAAAACAGTAAAACAGTAGTGACTCAGCTTTCTCTTGAATACTACGTTAGTGTTCCCATGCAAAATGCATGTTCAGGCACTAAAATTTACAAATGATACATTTAATATGCTAGAAGTTTCTTAATAACTACTAGTAAAATTCAATATACTGGATTTTCTATCAATACCCCTCTTTGTTATAAACATCTGACCTATGCTCATGCAGAGGTTGCTGTTATCTGGATCCACCCCTGCAAGCTAAATAGACCTTTGGCAAACTTCACCCAAGTAAATAACAGCATTGGTTGGACCATTGGACCAATCAAATATTGATTTAAAGGTATAGACTGTTAGACAAAAAACACATCACTAACATCTGCAGGGTATCACTCTTTTCCGTACTACACAGGCAATTAAAAAACTGAACATAATACACTACATCCATTTAAGGATGGCTCTTGTTCAAAGATCTAGCTAACATCCAAGGTATTGTACATAATACTTTGCTTCTCACTGTTTGTTTTAAGATAACTTAAAGTTCATTGTAAATGCACAAAAATGGAACACCAGCATGGTATAACTGTAACAAACTGAGCCACCTTTGAAAATGTTACTTATACAACAGATACGAGTCCGCACTTACACATACTTATGTGTAGTTTTCACAATTTCAAGGAAAAAGGAAGAAGTAACATGTATTTGCAAAATGTCACAAATCTTTGACCAAAAATGTCCTGATGCGCGACTAAATATCCAATGGACTTGTAACAAGTGGTGATCAATTAATTTCAAACTCACAAATCCAAAGCAAAATATTATACCATACAAAATAAAAATAAATGATAATCTATTCCCATGCTGGTACTGTAGACTACAGACAGTGGAAAATACCAACAGAATATGGAAACCTAAGGCATACTCAAATCCAACTGGTGTGGAAAGAGTAATGAAAAATGTTGCAACAGACATGACCATAATAAAAGCCAATTTTGACCATGTCAGAATAAAATCGGTCATAAGATGACACCCCCATACATACACCCAGCTGAAGAATGGCAAAGTGACCCACTGATCAAGGACAGCAAACACATGTAACTGTGTTACAATCCGTGCAAACTGAATAGGTCCATAAATAACAGCCATGATTGAGAAAATATCAAAATAAAATGTATCTGCTCTTGTTAACTTTGCACTTCTTGTCTTCCAAATCCAGAACAATCCAACAAGAACATAACCCAAATTAACATAGGCATTGAATGGCATTTTGATCATGGAATCTTTGCATGTTTTCTCTGCATAATGTTCATAACCCAAGTCAACTTGTATTTTGTTAAAAACTCCAAGTTTTATTACAATGGCCATTGCAAAAGCGCAAAGCAATAAAAACAAAGAACTCTTCAAAAACAACATTGTAGTCTTGTGTTGACCTAACAAAAAGATCAAAATGGAAGAAATAAAATGAGGTTATCAGGCAACTTGATGAACTACGGATTGTGACAACTGCATCAGTCACATTGCAAATGTGAAAAACACTTCAGCATTAAATTTAAGTGTAAATCAACAAATCCATTGCTGAACAAGGTTAATCATTTACGCTAGTATCGCAAGGACACAACAACATTTATTTAAAACACAAATCTGACAACAAACAAACACTAACCTGAAAAGATTCCTACCAATACATAGAGTTGAATAATAAGTGCTCAGGAGTAATAAAAATACAGTTAATGCTGTTTGTATCTCACAAATCTATTTCTATTTGGTTACAAATCATATATGTATACCTCTGTTCGAATATGTCACCCTGAACCTCTGTTCATTTACAGCTACTCTTCCTCTTGTTTAAATGACCTTCCCGTTATATTTTGGTCCAAAGGGCTTGAAATCTATATTTTTCTCAAGCCAATGCTTAGTAAAAGATCTGGAAATTCTCTCTTTGAGCTACGCATGACGTCAGGATTTGTTGTCCCTTTGAAAAAAAATGATGCTAGTGAGTCAAAATAGAATCTTCAAGGATGGATTATTAACACCAATTATGCGCCTTGCAAAAGTCCAATATCAGTGTATGTTTCCTAAAATTTAACCCATTTACACAATCGTTGTCCACCATAGCAGTCCAAAATTTGAAAGTTATGTAACAACAATAGTGTAAACCTGCCTTTATATATCCATGTAACTTGGAATGTGATTCATTTATAGGCTGTGTGACGAGTGCCTTCGCACAAAACTCAGAGTAACAGAGAATCAGTCTTCGTACTTTGTAAATAGAGCACTTTATGCCGCTGAAGACAGCACCATTTATGCAATACGTATATGTATACATAGATAAATATATATACATATATGTATGTATTCATATATATACATATGTCCATATGGTATATATATGTATTTATATGTATATGAGCTCAATCATCCATGTTTATTAAATATACATAAATTACAAGAAATAAACACTTTTTAACGTTTCGAATAATTCTTCTTCAGAAAAATGTTCTAACTTTTTTAAATCTATTTTGATTCACTAGCATCATTTTTTTTCAAAGGGACAACAAATCCTGATGTCATGCGTAGCTCAAAGAGAGAATTTCCAGATCTTTTACTGAGCATAGGCTTGAGAAAAATATAGATTTCAAACCCTTTGGACCAAAATATAACGGGAAGGTCATTTAAACAAGAGGAAGAGTAGTTGCAAATGAACAGAGGTTCAGGGTGACATATTCGTGGAACACAAGTAAACGGAGCAGGAAGGCAAAGTAAGCTGCTTGGGGTGGGGTGGGGTGGGGGTCAGGGAATTTAATACTATTTCAAAGAATAGCACGTTTTTTTACACATTTTAATTCAAATGAAAGGCTGACGCCACTGAAAAGTTGGATATACTATGTTGTGCAAATCCACTAGTGTTATTAAAAAGTAACAGAGTAAGGCAACCCAAAAAGCAGTAAAATTTACAAGACAGAGAAACTGATTGTTATAACGAAGCTACTTATGAGCAGAAGGTATGAGAGATCAGTGTCCTTTTTAATAATACATTTCTCATACTAGACATTTCAATTGACATGCAACCTCGGCAAGACCATAGAAATATTCTGCAAATAGTTCCCTAATTTTTTCAGCAGAAACTTTGGGCTTATTACCCTATAGTCTCATGGGTAAAGGTTTCCAGTGGTAGATGTCAACCAAAATGAGAAAGACTTTGACTTGCCAGCACGACTCAAAAATGCATGCAAGGTGACTGGTACAAGGTCCCACCATTGTTTCATCCCAATTTCAACAGCCTCATTAAAAATGAAAACGATCTCTGCCGATGATCATTTGGATGTTGTAGGCAAAGAGCAACAAGTTGTTGTGAATGATGCTGAACTACAACCGGGAGAGTATGTTGCATGTAATTATGATAAGGATTGGTTTGTGGGTTCCATTGTTGACCGGTCAGATGAAAACTGTGATGTCTCTGTCAACTTCATCAAACATTCTAAGACCAGACTGCTCTCATGGCCTCCTTCAGTTCGTCAGAATACCTGCTGAATTCCATTTCAGAACATCACATGCATTGTGTCTACACCAGAGTTTCAGGGGCAGAGCACAAGGTTTTATACGCTTGCTGACCAAGACACTAAATCGGTTCAGAAGAAGCTCTCTTCATTTGGGCTACGAACTCAACTTTATCTTCATTTTTGGATAAAATGACTTAAAAATTCAAATGCGATCAAATCTATGTGTTCAGAGTTCAATAACTCACATTTTCTCTATTTCTGACAAAAAAGTAGTTAAAACGCAAGCCATTGTGGGGATAAAAAACGCCTATATTTCAAGTAGTTATTTACATATCGAGGAGTTAAGAAAACAATCCGATTTTTTGAAAAAATAATAATCATATACGTACAATTATGTAGGAAAAAAAATAGTTGTCCTGTGTAAATGACTACGCTATGATTTTGACTGCTAAAATTGGTCTAAAATTGCATTTTTTCAGTCTGAGCCATTTCTGGAGCCCTTTTACTCCTAAATTATGATTTCAATATTGTCCAAAAACTTTCTACAAATAGTCATGTGCCTAAATAGAAGGAGTGTAGCCCCAATTAACAGTTTTGATTTATTGTAGCATGACAGTTGGAACCTGAAAATTGTAATTTTCATTTTCACACATAAGAAAACCACTACTTTGGAGACCAATACTTCAAAAACTAGAAAAGATAGAACTTTTCTGATGGCAAATCCTAAAAGCCTGGGTGCTAATTACATACCATACCACTTTCCAAGCTCACAACTTATTTCGTTCCCAAGTTATTGGCATCCAAATATGGCTCTTCTTAAACATGCGTGATTCGCGAGGGTCAAAAATGGGGTGTACTACCCTATAAATATTTTGTACATGTTCATTACATATGTTAAGGTACCAGTACAAATTTTTTAAGCCAAATCCAAGTCGGTCACTATGGGACCTCTGGTTGAGTTCAAATGGAATGACTCAGCAATGAAACATTAAATTTTGCAACCTTTCAAGTATATTACATACATGAGTTTTTAGGCCTACTGTTTGTTCAAATGTTTTGGCTTCTTGTAATATTTTTAATGTTCTCAAAATATCATTATGCTTACAAATTTTTGCACCATCCCTTGTAGTATTCGGTTCTCTGCAACATAACTTAGTAGTTTTGTTCAGCATTATAACCTATAAATTGTATCAACAGTAATATGTTAATAACCATATATTATATATTTGATGAAGGGTTGAAACTTTCTGGATATTGATGAAGTATATAATCTATAATAAGTAATGTTTTTTGTCCACTTCAAATTGGTTACAACCATGCTGACCTCGTTGACAAGTCTTAATTGTATTAGTATGAAATCACACGCATCAACAAAATATTGCATGTGGTTGATAGCACACACTAGCATTTCTTCCTTACAATGTCTGTATATATACATATACGTGTGCGTGTATGTGTGTGCAGTAGTGGGTAAAGGGAAATTCATTAACTTCTTCTTTGTTACGGCTTAAACCTTAATCAGTGTCAGATATGTAATGTCTTAACAACTGTTGCTCCAACTTAGCACAGCTATTATGGTAATGCTACACTTGTGATACATATCAAAGCACTTGTGTCTGATCTTTGTTTTATAGTGCATAAACTCTGTAGGAACATTATACCTCTTTTACACCTTGAGGGTTTTTGAGGAAAATTTACAGTGGATGGTGCTTTTTTCATAAAAATGGGCAGAGTAGGCAGTCCCATACCAACTAGCAATGAAACTGGACAGTGTTACAACTAAGGCACTAGGCACAAAACCTATAATTGCATCATAACCTAAATTGTGTTGGCTCAAATGAAAAAACTGCACTTAAACCACAAGAATCAGACATATAAATTCCATAGCTCAGTTCCAGGTCAAGATGCCAACGAGTACTGCTCTTTCCTTCCTGCAACTTGAACAGTTTGATTACAGAAGTATAAGATGACAAGAAGAAAGTCAGTGCAGTTCATTACTATCTTAGTAAAGATGGAGAAAATTTCATTTAAAAAAATTTTCAGAAGTTTGTTGAATATTCAGTGTGAAATTTTTGTGATTATTTAATCCCCGATTCTTTTGTGACCTTAGTGCTCTGTTTTGAAAGGAAAGTATAGGTGTTATATCAGCCAGTTCAGGTGTAGTGATCACAGAATGTTTTATTGTACCCAATGTTGAGATATAACACCCCACTAAATTTGTTACTGCGACAAAGATTAATCAAAGAGTAAGACATGTACCACTGTGGAACTCACTAATCCATGTATCACATGTGTGTATCTAGAATGATGCATGTTGGTGTGGCAATTTAATGGGCAGAAAGGGGCGCAACAAAATTGGTTTCCGCTTCAAATAAAAATCCTACTAGCTTTTGAATGGTTCCATTTAAAATCATATTTTAGATTTTATTGCAAGTTGTATTATGTCCTGTAATTTACTGAACAATTGGTAAAATTCTATAAATACGTAAAAACAATTCAATGGTGCAAACCGGACATCTTTGCTGGTAGACCCATTGCACTGGTCTTGTCTAATGCAAACTCAAGTACGCTTCAGATCGGCTGAATAAGCCACAAGTTTGGATTAAAATGTTCATCTTTCCCAAGACAACCACACAAATTAAAGAGACCATGTGCTCACCAGCATCACGACTGGAATTTATGTCCAAAAATGCTAGTGTTTTCATCTAAGTTAGCTGTCACATTCTTATCGATCATTGGGGCCTACACAACATTGCAAGTAAATGGTAAAATTAGACAATGAAAGCTATTTTAATAACGGATAAGGAGACTTAACTAGTCTACGAACAATGCTGTTTAGAAGGAACATCACTCTAAAAAGCACTATTGTCTATCAAAAAGGAATTTACTTAAAGTTCAGCTCTTCTTACCGCGTTTAATGTCGACCACATGCATAGGATTCCAAAAAGGAAACATCCAGCACACACCTACGAGATGGTATTCAAGTTACACATCTACCAAAGCGAGTTTAAACAAAATAAATTATAATATGCTGACCATCAAGATCATGGATTAAATTTTGCTAGGCAACGGTTGCTTCACGGATTAGTTAATTTGCTTTAATGGGTTTGCGAAAAACAGAATTAAAAGCTTAAAAATTGAGATATGAGTTTTGAAATTTGGCTTACCCTGTACTATGGTAAGCTCGGTCATTTACCGAAGCTGTAAATGTGAAATAATTTGATCTATTAATTTATGCAAAATGTTTAACATATAACTCCTGTCTCCTTCAGTGAGAATTTTCAGTTCTCATTATACGAACGTTGAAGTTCCACTGGAGTGGGGGGAAGAAGATTGCGAATTTCCTGTACATGAGAGAACATGTTGGAATTTACTGGGATGCGAGAAGGGTTTGAACTCTGTACTTCTAAAGATGACAGTCCGTGGCATTCTCACTAGAATGAAATTAATTGTGTAATGAATTGTCAACTCATAATATATCTAAAGAAGGTAGCCTTCCTTCTTGCTCTCTTTCTATGGTAAACTGTAAAATTAATTCTGTACTTTCAACAACTTCGGCACTGGATATCCGAGAAAGTTGTTCTGTGATTTTCCTTACAGCTGATTAGTGGCGGTACTACGGGGCCCGGAGCCGAAATCATCTACGGGGGTCCTGTTTCGAAAATTTTTTCTTAGGTGCGGAGCCCCTTCTGGGTTACCAAAAGCGCGAGGCCTGGGGTCATGGCCCCCCTGGCCCCCTAAAACCCCCACTGCAGCTAATGTAAAAAACAGTGCACAGAGTAACATACAGTCTTGAGGGAATCACTGAAATGTTTCTTTACTCAAAGATTTATGTTGCTTAGCAGCAGCGCTGTTCTACTATGTGACTGCAAAACACTATTTATAAAATCTCTCCTATCCATGCTGTATTTATAGGGTGTCACTGAAGGACCGTTCACGTCGCGGTCCCTGTCAGGTGTTTTTCACTTGTGAATACTTCAACTACGCTACGCTATCAACAACTTTTCTACGTCATGAGCATAACTCAACAAGACTCTGTCGGTGATGCCCAAGGTCCCAAGCATGGGGCCTTCTCAGGACCAGTCTTTGAGTGTAATAGCACCGAACATCAAAGGACTTACCGGCGGCAAACAAGATCTAGCGGATTTATGTATCAAGTATAGTTGCGACACCCTCTGCCTCAAAGAGACGCATCGCGGACCTTCACGAGTACGTCCTCGCATCCCCCGCATGACCCTTATCGCTGAGAGGCCACACGACCAGTACAATAGTGCAGTCTTCGTACGCAACAGGTTGTTTGCTGACAAGATATCAATCGCTGATAAAGATGACATTGCAATTATTACCATCTACACCGAGGGAAGCTCTGTCACTTCAGTGTATAAACTACTTTCCGCAATGTTTGACATTCCTATTGATGCCACCGGCAGCCTGATCAATGTGGTCATAGGAGATTTCAACAATCACAATGTCAACTGGGGTTACACTGAAACTAACGAAGATGGTGAGCTGGTTGAAAACTGGGCAGACTCCGATCAACTGTCTCAATTCCATGATGCTAAGCTCCTTCCTTCTTACCATAGATCGCCATGGAGAAGAGGGTACAACCCAGATCTGATTTTTGCATCAGGAGTCATTATCAATCAGTACGAGAAGGTTGTCCTTGATCGACTCCCCCACACTCAACACTGCTCAATAGCTCTCAAGTTTGCTGCAGTGAACTCTCCTCGTACTGTCCCTTTTAGGCGACGTTTCAACCTCAAAAAAGACGACTGGGAAAGTTTTGCCAATGACCTTGATTCTGCCATTCTAGATCTTCCTGCCATCCCAAGCAACTATGCTGCCTTCATAGAATCATTGAAGTCGTTTGCGTGACAGAACATCCCCCGTGGCTGCCATACAAAGTACATCCAAAGTCTGACAGATGACTCTAAGGCATTATATGTTGACTAGAGAATTATGGGACAAATCCCTTCCTGGTTATTCTGTGTTTTTATACAAACAAAAACAACTCACTAATTAATCCATTAATATATTACATGGATTCTGTTAGTTATTCCATGCTTTTATATAAACAAATACATTTCACAAATTAATCTATTAATATATTACATGGATTTTGTAAGGAAGTTTTGAGTCGAGCTTGCCTCATCTTAAGCTAATGAAAAGAAAATTCGGTATCTTAAGTATTGGACAAAGTTTATTGGAGCATTATAAGTTAACAAAAGTATTTTAGTGGGAATAAAAGCTTCTATTAAATACTAAGACAAACATGTAAGGACAATGAAATAGCGAACATACCATGTACAATCAAAACAAAAACTCTAAACATGCAAAACAACATAAAATCAATTGACATTAAAATAAGTGGAATAACCAGGAAGGGACGTGTCCTTTTATAATTCTGAAATGTTGTTCCTCATGGTGATAATTCTCAAGTTTTTAATAAGTTTCCAAGTTTTTCACCATATGATGACTACATTTTGAGAATGATCCGTTTAGTGATGACACCATTGAGATTGGCGAAGCATTGACAAAATCCATCACGGAAGGAAGGCGGAAGAAGTGGCAACAGCTGATTGAATCAACAGAATATGACACATAGAAGCAGGAAAGCCTGGAAGATGATCCGCATCCTGAGAAATAACTACACAAAGTCAAAACTAAGGCCGCTAATCACCGCTGACCAGGTTGCTTGCCAACTCTTACTAAAAATGGCGGAAATCCAGACCAACGTCCTCCGAGGGCTAAAGTTTCTCGACCTTTTGAAGACTCCACAGGCTTCACAAGACCATTCACCTGGAGTGAACTGGAATCTACAATGAAGGTTATGAAAAACTACAAGGCTGCAGGTCTTGATGATGTCCTTGTGAAACAGGTCAAAGAGATCAGACCAGGTGCACGGAGATGGCCACTACGTCGGATGAATGGATGCATGAGCTCCAACAAGATCCCAGAGATTTGTCGGGAGTCAAAAGTCATTACCCTATTGACGTGCATTGCTACACAAAAGAATACCTTTGGAGCAGTAATGGTCTCCCTTTCTAACACACTAGAACTGCTCATCCCATACTATTCCATCAACCCTGATAAAACACAAATTTGTGCATTAATCCTAAAGAACATGGAAGCTAACCACCAACTACGAATCAGTTGGTATGGGAAAAGGCTGCAGCACATCTCTAAGCCAATCTACCAAGGTTTGACACTTGACAGGTCTCTCACCTATAAGCAACGTGTCACTAAGATCAAGACAAAAGTGGCGTCAAGGAACACCATTCAAACAAATTGGAGTGCTGATGCTAAGACGGTAAGTACAATAGCACTGGGATTATTCTTTTCTGCAGCAGAGCATTCATTACCCGTTTGGGGTAGATCAGCTTACGCCACCGAGATTGACACCGTACTTAACTCAGTTTGCCGTGTTGTTACTGGCTGCTTTAAGCCCACAGAGGTTGAGGACCTCTACCTACTGAGTGGGATTGCCCCACCAAGCATCCGGAAAACTGTTGCATCCCAGAAAGAAAAGCTGAAACAGGAAACTGACCCCCACTACTCACTCTTTGGCTTTGAGCTAAGAAGAAGGAGGCTTAAATCGAGGCAGAGTTTTATGTATTTTACAGAGGCAATGACCAGACGTCCGGAAAGTCAGCATGTCTGACTGAACGTCTTACCCAAGCACCACATAAAGTGTCCATTATCAGGCCTCAGGAAACCATCCCATCTGGCGCCTGTGAAGCTTGGCCTTTCTGGTCTTGTTACAATCGACTAAGAACTGCTGATGGCCGCTGCAAAGTAAACCTATCAAAGTGGGCGTATATTGATGAAAATGACGTCTCTTCCCTGTGTGGAGAGGAGCAGACGATGCAACATCTCCTTGTCTGTCCGATCCTCTCAGAGCCTTGCATCCAGGAGGATCTAGTGGTCCTGACCCCTTGTACCAGGCAGTGTATTCAATACTGGATTGGAGTTGTCTGATATGCAGTGACTCGATAATAATAAGAAGAAGCTGTATTTATAATATTAGCAGTATAACTTCTTGTGAATTTTTAGTCTAGGTTTACATACATCATTTGAAGGAGCCCATTGAGTTGTATACGCATGTGAAATTTTGTGAAATTGTTTTCAGGTCACCAGATGGTGACTTTATCAGAGGCTTCTATGGGATATGTTTTAACTAATAAAGTTTGACTGGTTTGCTACAATAATTTGAATATTTGTCAAATGATAATCATTAATGGTATAAACCTAAGTTAAGATTTTCTTGCATATTAGTGTAGAGTAGAGCTCAGTAGCAGAGATAAAATCGATTTTAAATACTTATAATTAAATGACAACATCTCTGGTGGAAAGGAAGCTAATTATAATTCTTTGTGGATTAAGGGCCTATCTACACAATAGGTTAAAACATGATCAATTCCTGTTGGTTTGAATTAGCGGGATATATGAGTTGATTATTAAACTAACAGGTCTCAGACTTGGACAGTTGCAACTTTGTAGTAGCAGTGTCCATGAATTGCTGTCAGCCTATCAACCCACAATGCATTTTAAGTCCTTAGGACCAAGATATCCAGCACAGAGTTAGCTTTCGTCTCGGCGTGGTGGCTTGGATTTTGTCTAAATTATACTCCCGTGTAATGAAATGCAAAAAATCTGGGCGCACACCTTTTTTTGGTCTTGGCTGGGTTTTATTTTACTTGACTAATGCAGAAAACCCTTTCAATAGGGTTACTGGGTGGGTGTGGGACCACTGAATCTTCTTGAATTTTATTGTTCATACAATTACGCATAATTTGTCTATTCTCGACGCTTGATTTCACGAGCAATGGATACACCCTAGCTATCACCCCTTTAAACTAGCCTTAGCAGACAGTGGCATTCACGCTTGTAAAGAAGTTATGGGCTTATGGCGGAGCCTTATAAGAGTTTCCTTTCTTGTGTTCAGATTTTAGAGAATTAGACTACCCCTCCCCCTCAGCTACTATATCATTGCCTTTTTAGAAAAAGCTCATAGACAATCTTTTTAAATTGGGTGTCCAGAATGCCTCCTCCCCCTCCCCCCGCAGATGGTGTTGGCAGTAATAGTTTACTTTTCATTCTTCTCTGAATTCAACCGATGCATTCATCACACACACTACGCTCATGATAATTCTCTTGATTACGCAATTTAACAATATCAGCAAGCAGCAATAAATGACGGGCTTCCCACTCATTTAAATTGGAGGGTGGAGAAATATGAACTATCAGTTCTACAACTTTTTTTCAAACTGGTTTTAATCATTGGCTAAGTAAGAATGTAAACTCATTTTGAAATCGCACAGCATATAAAGTCAAGTTTTCACTTCCCGTAGCTATTACTTGTACAAAATCGAAAGGCATAAAAAGTCTTCTATACCCGCTAAAGTTCTCTTTGGCACACTGGAGAAGTTTTATACTTTTTGACATGTAGAAAGTGTAGTGACATTCTGCAAGATGTCCAGAAAGAAGGTGGCATAGGAAAGGTACATGGCCCCCAGAGAGTTTCAACAACACGATGGTGGTCACATCAGAAAGCTCTAAAGACTGTCTTCTTTGCCCAATCTGGCAAGCTGTATGATTGCTTTAGCACTGCTTAACACCTGACCATAGCAAAGAAACAGTTACTGATGTAAAAGCCTTACTGCAAAAAATATCTTGCTTCGATATGGTCGTAACGGCTCATCTATTTCATAAGATATTCACCATTACTGATCCTGAATCCTTGTATCTACTGTCTGAAAAGATTGACATTCTAACAGCAATAAGACTGGTTGAGATAGCGCAATCACAGCTCGTCAAACTTTGAGGCGAATTTCAAAATGTTTTGAAAGAAACAAAAGAATTTTGTGCAGCTCATGAATCCGAAGAACTTGATTTCGCAGAGAGATTGACACAGCATTATCATCTATTAGAAGGCGCTTTACATCACATAAAGAAATTATAGCTGATTTTGTATTTCTGGATCTGGAGAGATTTGCAGACATAATAACTACTGAAGATTTGCTTTCAAATTCTTTCAACAACGTCGCAAAAAACTATGGCTTGGATAAATGGAAGCTAAGAGTGGAATACAAATCGTTTATAGAGAGCTCCCGGAGGATCAAAGAAGCAGCAAGCAAAGCATAAATTAAAGACCTAACATGGTCAGAGAATTCAGATATCAAAAGAGAAAATTTCGTTACCGTGCTACAACTTATTTCAAAATATAACTTGCAAACAGCATATAAAAATCTCTACAGTCTTAACAAAATACTTGTAACATTACCAATTAGATCAACAAAATGCGAGCGTTCATTCTCAAAGCTGAAGATAGTTAAAAACAGGTTGCGATCATCTATGGGTCAGCCTCGTCTATATGTACTGTTGCTCACTTGCGTTGAGCTTGAACTGTTGTCTTGTGCTGATTACGAGGCGGTTACTGACGCATTCACAACATCACCGCTCTTGCAAAAGATACTTATGCTTTAGAAACGAAGCATTAAATTGAAAGAAATTCCCAGGCTTATATAAATTTACTTATTTTTCCCCTCCTGATTTTGGATAATTCGAAAGATGACGTAAAGTCACGTGCCAAACATATCTACTACTTAATTAGCCAAGATAACCATTATCAAAAAGAGTACTTCTTCGGAAAATCTTAGAGCCTACTCCCCCCTGCTCTATAGGCACCACGATGCCCCTGCCTCAATATTTTGTAGCAAAAACCAGTAAATGATACCAAAGGTTAGAGAAACAATAGAAATGAGAAAATTGCGCTCCTCATAGAAGTGCTGAACTTGGCCTGGTGGCTTCTTTGTTTTTTTCACAGAATGATGCTTGAGAGGAGTTGCAAAAAATGACACGAGTATAGAGGTCACATTTTTGGTGACAATTGACTTAATCCCCTAAAATTTTCAGAAAGGTCACTTTTTGATATTGCATGATGGGGCCATGATGTTTAGTATTTCAAAGTCAGACCACGGAAAATAGGAATACTAATTATTACAACATATTGTTGAAATTCTCAGTTCCAAGGATGGTCTCTCTTTTCGCCCAGCAGCTTCATTGACCTCGTTTTAATTTTATCGCAACTCATGGCCTCTTTTTCACATATTTTCCCTTTCCATTTTCTGTTCGCACTGGACTGAGTTGATAATTACTATTAGTAAGTGTTTTAAGACACTAATATTCCCCTACTTTGCGGGATGCATACTATTTACAAAAGTGGAAGTACTTGGCTACGGCCAGGAAATGTAAGTGTATATTTCTGAGTCATTCATCACTGTAAACTGTAGAAGCGGAATGGTTTTGCAGGCATATTGCATACGCTCTTGTTAGTATAATTGGCACATCGCATGATTCACAAATGTGAAAAATTGTGGACTAATACGGACCTTGAAATAGTGGACTTTGCATTGTTAATTCCTTTGAGTTGTTGTATTAATGCTGCTCATACAATTGATGATTAGTTCATTAGTAGCAACCTATTAGATTGTAGTTTAGTCAAGTTGCACAATTCAGCTGTTAAGTCGTACGACTTAACAGCACAGGAAATGTGCCCCAAAAGTATCCACGATCATGGATACTTTTGGGACACACATTTCCTGCAAAATTTACAACAGACTTACGGCTTGAACTAGGTCTACGTACTTAGCACTCAAGGTTATGTCATGTGACATGTAACATATTAGCTAAAGGTGTTCACGATAGTGTTACGAGTGTTACGTACGTTTATGATCAACATAGCACCTACAAAAATATTTTGCATCTATTTAAGCTTTGATCCAAATATACAATCACTTTATGGCATGGCAAAAGTTTACTTTTAGGTTTAAGTGGATTTTTTGATGTCTGAAATTTTAAGTTTGCCTTTTCACAGATGGGGTCACTGTTAATGTTGTAGGCGTGCCACTGCCCTTTTTAAAACAGATATTTACAATGAAAATTTGCAAAATTGCGCTAAAACATACTTAAAAGCTTTTCAAATTTTCAAGGTGATTTTCAAGTTTTGTACGACAAAAAGAATGTTCAAATATTTACTATGTTGAACATGTTGATAATAATGTTCTATGTGGAAAAAATGTCTGATGTCTGTCAAGTATACCCTATTCTTGATATCTGACTTTTGGAGGAAGAGCTCACTTCATGTTATTCAAGGCATATTGTCATTTGGGAAAAGGTTGCTTGAATATATATGACGATATGTAATCTAAAAACGCTGTGACAATATATACAAATATATATATAGGCTGTTATCTCATGTTGAATGATCTGTAATGTCTGTAAGTGACATGCTTTTGATCACCCTTTCTCATGCTCTTCTCCTCCTCATAATGCAGTTTATCCACTTGTTTCTCCCTTACTTTACACTTGTACTAATATTAAATGTTTTACATGGTGATGTGTTGATTAATTCCTGCTTGTATTCCTAATAAAGGTGGTTCTTACAAATTTAAACAATACTCGAGAAAGAGTTTATTTGTTGTGTGTCATAGAGTTGTGACTTGGATGTGTAAAATTCGATTTCTTTTTAGGTCACTGTCTTAAAGAGGTTAAGACTCACTGAAAGGTGTCTTGCAAAGCTACAAAAGAATGATTACTCAAGTGCAGGTATGATAAATTTTCTTATGTAGATAATAAGAATGTCATTTTATTTTGATTAAAAGACTCTTGCTTATGCTAAGGTATCTACCAGATGCATTATGGCAGAATAGTAAAAACAATAACGATGGATGAGTGATGGCAGTCATACGAGGGCATTACCAAGGCAGCAGTGCTTAGACAACATCACAAAGTATACTACACTGTCATTGCCACGACAGCTCTCACGATTAATCGATTAATCCATCGTTATTGTTTTTACTATTCTGCCACAATGCATCTGGTAGATTTGGCTGCACAGCTCCTTTCTTCCTCTTTGTTATTTCTTGCTGTAACCTGTGCTAGCTACTGATATTTCAATTATTTCTACTTTAATTTGTAATGGGGTTTTTCTACAGGTTGTTTGATTTTTTGAATTAGGTTTGTTAAATTATGAACAGCTCAAAAACAAAAGTTAATGTTTTTTTGCATGAAGAAGTTGTTAAGCAGTCTAGCTTAGTGCATGTTGGTGCCTGGAAACACAAGCATTTTTTATTTAACGAAGACTTAAGAATTAGACTTAAATGAGAACCGTCCTCAACTGTCAGCTACTGCAGGTGGTTGTATTTTTGACACAACCTTTCTAAACTTATAGGCTATTTCATCCTTTCTTTCTGGCCACTTAAAGTATTTTCCTGAGCAGTGCATTGTAGAGTCCACAATTTCATATGTCAGCACACCTGTGACCTCACCTGGATATACTTCACATTTGAACTCAAGTGCTATTATCTTAAATGATTGTTCTTGAACTGTTTTCAGGCTCACTTTGTTGTTAACATCTATGGTGATATCAACTACATCCTTGACATAACCAGCATTTCTTCACAGCTTTATCATTCCATCCTTGCTATGAATGACATGCATCTTGGAAAATCCTTGCACTCTGATAACATTCTCAAATGGAGTCTTTTGGTTTATGCCTTTATGAATTGAATTTTAGGAGATGAACATGACTGCAGTGCTTCTTGATACAAGGTGGGCAGCTGCTTTGGCAAAATCATACAACAATAACAGCTTTTTGTTTGTGTAGAGCTATTGGAAGAGGATGTCTACATCTAGCAACAGCTATACCAAATGATTAGTTGGTACTTTATGGTTTAAGAATGGATGTTGGTGTTGAAAATGATGAGCCTAGTGTACTTGGTTCACTGCTGGTACTATTAGTGTTCAGTTTATCTGCTTTCTGTTTCAGTACAACATGTCATTTTCTTTTCCTTTCTGTGGCTCTGCTTCTATATTCTGCTTTTTCTTCAGCTGTCATCTTTTTGTCTCTCATTTTTGTCATCTTCTCAATTCTTTTACTTTCAGATTGTTTATCGGACAAATCATTATTCCTTTTAAAGCGATATCTTCTCACTTTCTCAGCACTACTGAGTGGTTTGCTCTTAGTTGATTTCTCCGTACTTATTAGGGTAAAATAGCTGCTCAAGTCTAGAGATATATATTAAGATTTAGTTACATGTGTGACATTGATTATTTGCCCCATAGACGTCCTTATAATTCATGAAACTGGTAAGAAACTTTATTTGTTGGTAATAAAACTTACAATTGCACATGTTGTGAAGTATATGATGAACAGAAAGCATTTAGGAACATCAATTTAAAGTGACAATCCAACTTTAAGATATACTATTAATGATAATGTAGAGTGTGCACATACCCTCTTTAGATAAAGACGCTATTACGGATTACTAAAT
>JANTCA010046113.1:4819-18743 GCA_024741275.1 Chironex yamaguchii
TCTGAACGTTTGCTTCCACCTTGAAACAATTATTTCTGTTAGCTGTTCTTAAATAGCAAAAAGGAATTCTTTCAAACCAATAGCCTGTGTAGACTTTTGCACCAAGCCTGAATCAACTGTTTCTGTTAACTACTTTAAAATAGTGAAAAAGAATATTTGCGAACCAGAAACCGATGCTAACTTTTTTCTTCAGCTTGATCTGATTATTTCTGTTAGCTGCTGTTAGATAATGAAAAGGAATCCTTGTAAACCAGTAGCTTGTCTGAACGTTTGCTTCCACCTTGAAACAATTATTTCTGTTAGCTGTTCTTAAATAGCAAAAAGGAATTCTTTCAAACGAATAGCCAGTATAGACTTTTGCACCAAGCCTGAATCGACTATTTCTGTTAACTACTTTAAAATAGTGAAAAAGAATATTTGCGAGCCAGAAACCGATGCTAACTTTTTTCTTCAGCTTGACCTGATTATTTCTGTTAACTGCTTTTAAATAGTAAGTAGGAATTCTTTCAGAACAATAGCCAGTACAGACTTGCATGCAGCTGTTTCTAACTTTTTTATTCAGCTTGATTTGATTTCTATTAGCTGCTTTTAAATGGTAGGAGATTCCTTGCAAACTAGTAACTTACATTAAATGTTGGATTTAGCTTTAAATAATGATTTAGATATAAGTAACCTCTGTTTTTTGACAGCAAAAGGGGTTTGATCCCAACAAGTTATATGCTAGTGAAATCCTTGCAATAATGCTTCAGAACAATGAAGGTAAGCTGTCACGTGAATGGAAGGTGATTATGTTAATAAATCCGGCAATGCATACAATTGTTCTCTGTTCTGAAGTGCCTTAGATATGAGTAATGATCGAATTTGTTATGGACACTTGTTTTAATCAAGATCTGTCAAGGCATTCACGTTTATTGAAAGTCTTCAAATGGTTATGGTTTCAAAGAGAAATTTGTTGGTCGTTGGTCATTAAATCTTAGCATTCTACTAAACACTAGAAAGTATATATTCATCCCTGTCTGAGTTGGATATAACTGAATATGATAGAAGCTGAGTAGGTAGATTTTTAATGTTGAGACGATAAAACGTAAAAATGAAGGTGTCTCGCAAATTTTATGATTAATCAGTGCCCTTTGTGAAACGATGAAAGTTTAAGATTTACATGATAAAAGAAAGCGTGTATCACAGATATCGCAATAGCTGTGAAGTAACCAGATTGGCTGTATCTTGTGACATATATCTATTGATTGTTGGAAATTGCCATACGTACATGAAGTATATGAATAAGGCGGGAGACTTGTTTCTTGTTGCTTTTTTTGGTAGAGCTCCAATGCACATTTTATCATCTGTCTCAGTTCACGTCTTAAAACCCATATATGTTTTGTGTAGTCTGATATCTGTGTCACTATGAATTATGACCCATTAATTTAAGTATTACATGATTATTATTATTTGTCTTTAGGAGTATTAAAAGTTAACAACGTTGTAGCAAAATATACATATCATAATTGCAACTGATGTGTTAGAAAATGACTGATATTTTTATCAATGATAGTCTGCCTGTTGAGAGATTAAATGTCGTTGTTATCACGCCGTTATTTAAAATGGAGGAGTAATTCTGTATATCAAAACTCCTTGCTGATCCTTAAACGTGTAAGCTTACTCATTTGTGTTTTTTTTCTTTTTGCAGAAAATAGACAACTCGTCGGGGCATTAAACGGGATTGATATTTTACTTCAGGCTCTCGCGGTATGTATATATCTAAGCTTACTCCCAAATACGTAATACAAATATGTTAACAGGTCTATAATTCTATTCCCAAAGGGATAATATACTTTCACGTTTTTGTTCTTGCGATAAAAATTGTATCTCTTTTCGAACTCAGGCTTATAAACGGAATGACCCCGTCAACTCTGAAGAATTGGAATACATGGAAAATTTGTTTAATTGTCTTTGTTCATCATTGCTTCATCCTGCCAGCAAGGATTTGTTCTTAAAAGGGGAAGGACTACAGCTCATGATTTTAATGCTCAGGTATATGATGCTCTTTAATAATCGTACTGACATTTAACTGTTATTAAAGTCAACTACTTTATTCACTACTTCAAGCAGAACATAACACCGTCACACATCTTGTGGCAGATGTATCATAAATCGCCTTGTGGGATATTTTGCTCAATTTACTTTTGTCTCTCCCTTGATGAATC
This sequence comes from Chironex yamaguchii, assembly GCA_024741275.1. NCBI lineage: Eukaryota > Metazoa > Cnidaria > Cubozoa > Chirodropida > Chirodropidae > Chironex > Chironex yamaguchii. The sequence continues at coordinate 7,024 of JANTCA010046113.1, forward strand.
TATCCTTGCGCTCTGAGAGGCAAAGCATTTGCTTTTGGCTCTTAAAGGATGTTGATAATACATTAATCTGAGGAGATCTTTTTCTCAAAGATGACTCGAATAATATGGAAATTTGGATCGCTGAGATATGGATACGTGTGGCTAAACTATGAGAATTTTTTAAGCTTGGGTAAATGGACCGATAGAAGTTGTTCAAATAAATGAGGAATTACGAAAACTGACATAGGGTGTCTTAATTGCCGTCAGTTGCGTGTTGGATCTTCTAATAGTCAATATTTAATAGTTTGACTGGCAACTACAACTTAACTCTAAGGATATTCATGAGTTTCGCTTCTTTTTTAGATTTAGTTTCTTTAACGTTCACAGCCGTGGATATGTTGCTTGATATTTTTTGTTGAGCAAGTTTTATTGCTTTATTGGCCTTGATCATCCCAGAGAAAAGAAGCTGAGTCGATGCAGTGCTTTAAAAGTGCTAGACTATGCAATGACTGGCCCTGATGGTGGTGACAACTGCAACAAGTTTATTGAAGTTCTTGGACTAAGAAGTTTATTTCCACTTTTCATGAAGGTATTGGACTTACATTTATTACACTTGTCATAGTAAAGATACTTTTTAATTTTAATTTACAATGAAAAACAGAAAAAAATTCTGCATGAATGAATGATAATTCTGTCTGTAAGATATAATGTTTGTCAGTATGTTGATTCTTTGTTTGACTGTTGCTCGTCATTTGCGAATATCAGGTTACATTCACTGTAGTACTCTTCTTACCGAGGTATTATTCGTTGTTGCGCGTAACCCTTCTCACTTCTTCCACGGTTTTTGTTGCTTTCTGTTAGTTTCTCAGTGATTGTCGTCGAGATAATTCTTTCGTCGTCTTCTCATAATGATGTCGCCTTTTATCATCAAGAACCTCATTATAGCCATTATCTTAGGTACTTGACATTATAATTATCATCTTGTATCTTGTCTTCAGGTAGTGTTCATTGCCAATCATTATTGTTGTTAGCTGATAGCTGTCATCTCCTGCGCCAATACTTGCCAGCTTTTGCACTAACAATGGCCAGGAATATTGTCACGGTCCTTATCATCTCAATTATCGTTAACGTTGAGGTTGATGTACCGTAATCTTCACGGTTTTCTTTATTGACTGATTATATTTTATCAAAACTCGTGATGAATTATTTTCAATGGGTTTTTGTTGACAAAAGAAATATCCTTCATTGACAGCCACCCAAGAAGAACAAGAAGCTTGGAACAACTCTGGAGGAATCAGAAGGTTGGATGACCTTTTGCAAATTCAGCATTCGTTCTAGCGAAAGCTTGTTTTGTCGTGTTTAGAACGATCCTAAGTAGAAGGTTTAGTAGAACCGCGTCGACAGGGAATTCTGTTGAAATCACTGATTTGTACTGGTCTTCACTCTACTTGCCCTGTGATGAAATTGCACCTAATACAGTTCTCGTATTTGTTGGTTAGCCTGCTTCGTGGTCGGACATATCCTTTGGAAGTTGTTGTTGAACGCGTAAAGACAGAGTCAAGTGGGTGATTCGTTAGCATTAAGTCAGTAGTATTTGAATGCTTGAGTAGCGTGTTTCATTGTTTCATGATAATAAGTCTTAGGTATGGTTCCATTTTTGTCTGTTGTATCTGAGACATTTCCAATAACTGTATGACTGTTGTGAGATAATGTTGTGTATTCTAGGGATACAGTAGTCTTCACTGCGACATTTACTGTCAAATGTTTACCCAGCTGCAAGATTTCGTTATAATGATTTATGGACCTACGCAACCAGACTAAGCCGATACAACAGATACTGTTATCAGAACTAGTAGTGCACAAAGAAATATATGACCAAATGATTGACATTTTCTTGTACGTTCTGACCACATTTAAAGGCTAGGATAATCGTAACTGCCTGAGATGCTGACTGAAATTTTTTAAGGGAACACTTTTCGTTCGACGTTTGCAATGCACTGGCAATGTGGAAAAAGTATCGGGAAAGTCACGGTTGTACTTTCCCAACAATTGCGATGTTATCCCAACGTCACTTATGAAAACTTTGATTTGACAATACACATCTGCGATACATCGGCGACGCTTTTATGTTTTGTGATCCAAGTGACTCGGGTTGTCGAATCACCACTTATTGTTAATTTCACTAAAAACGCACGCAAATGAGGAAACTGTATTATGAGATTATGCCTCACAAAATTGTAGTGCCTTGGGGCTAGTATATAACTAAAGTGTAAAATAAATTTATGACTTTACCGCCTTTTGAAGAATCCATCCACGAATTTTCGACCTGGAAAACCAGCGACAGAATCTCCTCTGTTTATTAAAAATTGTATAGTTTCTACAAAAAATAAACATCTCATATAACGTTTCGAAGAATTCTTCTTCATCATTCTTCTGAAGTTTTAGGGTTTAAAAAGAAAAAGCTAACAGCCTCTACGGAGGAGAAAACATCGAGAAAGAGAACAAAAATTTCTTTTTATAACGCTACGTGCGATTTTTTCTTGCACTTTTTACGCTTCACTATCACGATTTTCTTGATTCAACAGTGTGCCTCTGCATCCAACACAATTAACTTTTACTGAATCGTGCATTTTATTCACCCATGCCAACTGTTTGTGAACTATTTTGTGCATTTATACAGAACACACGTGCTCAATTATAGCTTCACTATTTCGTCACCTTCTTGGATCAAATCGCATGCGACTGGTCCAGAAGTTCGTAGAAAGTGATCACATCAAAGTAAGTTAGACTCTATATTATTTCATAATATATCTGGTTTGAGAAGCAGCCTTTTGCTTATTACAAGTACATAACTATGGACCATAAGGAGTAAATTGAACATCCTGGCCTATGGGCAACCGATTTTATATTTGATGTTATATGGGATTTTTGTTCATATTTTCTGACTGGTGCGCTTTTAAGCCAGTTAACTGATAATTTTGTCCTAACTTAAACCCAACTTGACTTAAACAGCTGTACAGGTGAGACTGATAGATTAGCCAAGCATATTTTGAGAACGCATGAAAAAGGATTTTGACCTGATTAATAGCAGATCAATAATTATACTCCTCCATTCCGACGTAAATTACCAGGGATCCAAATCCCTACCTTATTGGCTAATGATTTTTTAGAGCCAAAGCTATTGACCATAATTGTTTATATCGATTTTGTCAATCAGATTCTGTTGTCTTTGTCGCATTGTTTTGTTGCTAATTTTGACGACACAGTATAACAAAGGCCTATGTTTAAAACTTTTAATACTATCAAGCGACTTTTGGTAGATAATTGCCTCAACCCAACTCTCTCCTTACTGCAATATTGGTAGTTCTTTGTGCATTGCGTGTTCCGAAATCTTATGCTACCTTTTCTCGCACTCGTGATGTCCATTATTTCAATTTGCTTTCATGCGTCAAGCCTGTTTCTGTTCTGTCATTTTAAGCGTTTCGAAACGGACTCTTTCGTTAGCTAACTCCACAAATTCATTTTTAGGTGGATCGTCTTATGGAATTATATATGAAGTATCTTACTAGAGTGCAAGATGCAGATATAAGAATCGAAAGAGAAAAAGACGTGAGTGCTTTTAGTTTTACCTGTTGATGTGATAGATAATATTTTTGTATTTGTAAAACATTTTGCATTTCAGTTCAATGATACTTGCTAATGTTCTTGGGTGTACTTCATTACTCAAACGGTGCAAAGTATGGGTGGATAATGTTAATTGTTATAATCGACTCGACTGACTTGTGTTCAAGTATCCTCAAAGTAAAAGCTGATATAGGCCAGCATGCCGTCTTGAGAACATTTGCGCCAGCATTCTTGATGCCATCAGAGAGTTTTTTAAAGGCAGGAGCTTCAGATAGAAGTAGTCAGGATAGTCTTGTTTAACAAAACAAAAGTTAGGTTGTGACTGTGATCACTATTGGTTTGAATCCGGGCCTCACGACTGCAAATCGGACACCTTTCTGCTGATCTAAACAGTTTAATGGAAATTTGTTGAAGGACTCTTAGTTATTCAACCTCAATGGACAACACATTCTATTAGGTGTCTGTCTACTAACTTCAAAAGCCCCTTGTATGAACAGACGTTTGCTAGCCCCTAATATTTGCAAATTGCTGAAACGCTATTATTCCACAGTATTGGAATCAACAAGTGGAATTGTTGCTTTTCCTTGCTTATAGACGTGTTGTATCTTGTCGTAAGCTACCAATGTCATTAAATGGTTTTTAGTGCGTTCAGAATTCGACAGTTATTGTTGGGTAAGTAGTTTTATAGAGGAGGTTCAAAATTAGTTTGGCTAAGCTGAATTATGTGCAAAATTTTATTTGCTTGCTTGACATTTACAACAAATCAACGACAGGGGACCTGGTTAGAAAAGAATATGCTCGTGTCTGCTACGCTTGCTGGGTCTAATAATACTTTTATTTCATGATCTACTTTTGATATTCAAAAACATCGCGCTGGTCTGTTATCCAGGCAACAGTGCATTCCGAAGAATGCAATTAGTCGTCCTTAAGCAGGGCAATTTTTTATCCATTTATTGGTTTACGATTTCTTCATAGATGATGGAAGAGCAGGGTGAAGTTATTGATGATGCTCTAGAAGATGAGTTTTATATGCGACGATTAGATGCTGGATTATTTACGTTGCAACTAACTGTATGCATTGTTTTGGAATCATGTCTCTCTGGAGTCAGCTCGGTATGTACAATTATTTTCACGGACACGTCAATATTTTGTTTCGTGTCCTTTTGTCATCTTAGGTGCTTAAGTGATCTTGTCAATGTCGCCCTTCTTAAAAAGGTAGAACTAAGTGAAGTAACAATTGATTGCGAGAGAATTGAACCAGGGTGTCCCAATTTTGAATAAGAGTGAATCCATTGACCCCCAATTTTTTATAGTATCGAACCACGTTATCCTCCGATATCTGCAACATGTTAGCGAAATAGTAGTATACAACTGTCACTAACGAGTATATATACAAAGAGGGTCACGGCCAAATTGTCAATTGCGTCATAATGATGAAATATTTTTGACAAATCTATGCTGGTTGTTTGTATCTTCTCAAATACATTCATAAGTGTGTCGTTAAGTCCTTAAAGTTCACGTAGGCGTCGTCCATTCACTGCAGGATGCAGCCCTTTTCATCTGTTTCCACATGTTTTTGTGCTGGGCCGCTCACTTCCATGTTAAGGTTGCTTAAGCAATGTCATTAACCCAACGCCTTCGTTGTCTCCCTTGATTTTTACTCTTTTCCCTTGTTGTTCTGTCTGCTTGGTTGTATATCTTTTGACGTTTTGCTAACCAGGTGGCTTGCCCACTTCCATGTTGCTCTACTCACTTCTGTTATGAAACCCCATAAAGCTGATATGATACTGCATATTGATGGGAAAAGAGGCAGAGGTAGAAGAAGAATCAGATGGAGTGATAGTCTTCATGTGTGTTTGGAGGAGTTAGGAGAAGGAATTAGGTCACGATGAAACAGAGCTGTTACAGATGGCGCTAAGCAGGAGAAAGTGGCAGGAACTGATATCCTTCGTCCGCATCGGATATGGCAGAGAGGGAGAGAGATACTGCATACACACTCTCGGTAGTCCCCATTCCATTGCTTTCTGACCGTTCTCACTTCTGATATCCACATTTTCTCAGTTAGTCGATTGCTATTCCGTTATTTCTTTTCGGACACTGCCACCTTGCCCTCTCCTGGGTTGTGTTTTGGAGTCACCTACTCTGTTGCCTCTACGGTATTTTTTAAGTTGACGTTTAACATTTTTCCACCCTATGTTTTCTATTTTTAAGATCAAACAGCGGGTTCTTACGATCTTGAATCAAAGAGGTGCGTCAACAAAGCAACTGAAACAGATCATGAGAGGTATTTCACCAGCCATGCTTATGTATATCCTGTCGGTGAAGAATGTTATAGATACTAATAACTTAGCCACAAAAGTTTGAAGAACATTTTCCAACGATCTTTCTGTTGCTTTTAGTAGGTGTTCATTCATCTTTAATGTCCGTTCCAGCCAAACTCCAAGCTACTTGTATCCATCAGCAACTTTTATAAGTTTTTCATTTATATACACTTCCATCGGATATTTCGAAGAGAGACGTTTTCCTGTGCCAAGTAGGAGTGACTCGGTTTTTCCTTTATTCAAGTTGATGATGAGCCTGTTTTTGTCTAGCCATTTAGAGACATCGTTCATCTCTGATGTTAAGGTTTGTTCGATGACGCTAATGTTGCTGTGTGACGTGTAGATGACAGTATCTTTTTGTCTTATTTAGTAAAAATATACTGCCTTGCATTAGTGGTATTTTTTTCTGTATTTCAGAGTATGCTGGCCACGTAGGTGATTCCAGCACGAAAGAGAGCGCTGACATAGAAAAACGACGACTTTTGTCACTAGTTGACCGCTTTTGATGGGCCTCGTTATTACGTATTAAAGTTCTTACGTGGACGTTACCCGTCATGTGAAATGAAAACCAGCAATAGATTTTGGGACTGGTAGATATTTGTCTGCAGCTTCATGGAACTGAACCTAACAAGATCAGAATGGCAAGAAGAGAAGACAACAGAAGATATGAGTACAAGTTAGTGTAAAAGTATGAAGTGACGAGAAAATACAAGACGAATGATAGTGATGAGGACACGGGGAAATATTTTCTTCGATGATTTGAAGCTGTTAGGTTTTTTGTTGAGTAACTGAAGATCTCAGTTGATATCTTGTAGGCACATGGGTGCTTGCCATGTATATAGCGTGTATTATTTTTCGATAAGGACATAGAACTTTCCCAGACGATGACAATGGGATCGTTCCCTCTTCTGTCATTAAATGTCGATGTAACGGAGACAATTGGGCCAATTTCGAGAACACTTGATATAAAAGACTCTGTTTTAGATCTGTACTGTGAAAACGAAATATTGGTTAGCGCATAGTAGTTATGCTTCATAATATGTTCTAAATAGGACATTTTATATAAATAGCTTTTGATGACAAGTCTTCTCTGAAGTACATACGTATGACCCAGGGAATGTTTGTTAGGCCACCATGTTTGTTATAAAATGGGAAGAAATTGACAGCACCGAAGGTAATCTAACTGCAAATGCTTACTGGGAACTTTGTGGTAGTTTGTAACATATATGGCGTAAAAGGGGTAATCCTGGTTATTTTAAACTAATACTTCGGGAATCAATTAAGTGAATTGGTATGTATACTGAGCTATCGACATTTTACGTTAATGCCCTGTTTTCTGCAACAAAGAAACGGTCATCTTTATTTTTTCATGTTTTACCTTATAATCATAAATGGACTTTCTTGTGTTAGCCATTGCTTATCTGGGTCTCGACCAAAGTACTGAAGTTGCCATTTGGAAATCAAAAGCAGAGTGTTACCTGAGAAACAGTGCTTAATGTTAAAATTTTTTAGCATCCAATCATCAAACTTCCGAAGACTTACAGAGCCAGGACTTTGTGGTTTGATAAATAGTAGCTTGTTTTCATCCATAGGACATGGCTCAAAACATAAGCTATTGGGATACTGATTGCGATATTTTGCATTTGGTCGTTTTTCTTGCGAAATGTAATGTCCGGCGCTATGAGGTGTGAATTGACAAGTTTACGATGGCCAACTTCCTTTTTATAAGCGAGCAATCCGTTTGTTTTCTTTTGGTTAATAACTATGACTTAATTGTAATACTTATGTTTGACTGAGAAAAATATTTAGTTCCTTTTAAGACGCATTGCAAAATTATCCCATGTTACAAGTAACCATTCCTAGCTGAGTTTGGAGTTCTCTCATCCGTTTCCCTTTGGGTTCTGACGTCAGTGACTGTTTTGAACAAAGGCACGACGTACTGATAATATTAAACGTTTTGCACAGTTCAGGACAGGATTCAATGTACTGGAACATCCACATAGTAAACTATGCATGCACTAGTTCCATACAAAAGAAGACGAGGTGGTCTTACGTAAAAAACTGAAGTAAAGATATAATTGCGTCGACGGCATTGTCGAATCCGTGTCTCACATTTGACACCTTTCCCACAGAGCTAAACTGAAGACTTAAAAGTTATGCGTTCCCCAATCACAAAAGTAAGAGAAATAAAAATGGTTGAAGGAGGAAGTTTGTTCTGTTGGACTGTCAAAGAAGCTTCTCTACTATTGAGAGAAATGATAGATTACAAAACAACAAAGCTTGCCGTAGGTCTAGATTGCGAGACGGCGCAATGCAAGTACGACGTCTTCTGGAACTGGTCTCACCTTGCCTTGCCCCAAAATTATAGCTTAAGAACATTGTATCCTGTATTACGACAACATTCGGTCAGTTGACATCAGTAATTCTCAAAAGTAGTTGCTGCTGCTGAGGTTTGTGTTGCAAAAACAAAAAAAAGCAATCCTGGACTCCCTTTCTGCGGGTCACTTTGCTATTTGTGAGTTTCCTTTTACTTTATGTAAAATAGTTGCTGGCTTTGGTATTAAGAATTATACGTTAACACCAACTCATTAACATTGCTTCAGTATCCATAAATCCTCTAGCCTCGATATTTGTTCGTTCCTGTTTAAATCACATCGAACAGTTTATGTGGACTCTTGACGGCATTGGTTTCGTAGCAATTCTTTTTGAAAGCCGTTCCAAGTTGTGGTGATACGGGATCCAAAAGTGTTTTCAATTCTTTAATATCACAAGGTTTCATTGTTAAGGCTATGATCTATCTTTGTGCTCGTAACCATTTCTTACTTGAACAATGGTATTCGTAAATTGAAAAAAATGAAAATCCTTGTTAAAAGCAACAACGCTTTATGCTTCTCATGTTTCAGTTCTCAAACATACGCAGCACGTAGTTATTGGCTGTCCTGTACACTTGTATCAAGGACGTTACAACTGACGACATGATCCAAAAATCATTGCTCACTTTCTTTCTTTCTTTACACAAAGATGTAAAAGGTTACTGCGACATTAATGGTTTCTTATCACGAAGTTTGGTATTTTGGTGTTAGCCTACGTCTTGATATGTCAATTCATTGGATGTACTAGAATTTGCTGTTGGATTTGAAACAAATCTTGATACAAAGTATCAGAGAAAATGGCACAAATACAAAGCCTTTTGTGAAGATCTTGCAGAAAACTGTAATGCTCACTTTATCAATTTGAGCGTGAGTGCAGTTGGAGGGATAGCGAAAGACACTGTCTGTTGATATATTTACACGTTTGAAGATAAATAATCATAATCATGTTTTACGTGAAACGGTTTGCTAGTATAGTAAGATCTACATATTTCAAATATTTTACAAATGTTAGAGACAAAGTTAAGAAAGCTGTTCAGAAAGTGAATGCTGTTCTAACAAAAGTTGAACCTGAAGACATATCAGCAACTAATGATTTGTTGAATGCTGGGACTGCTGTAGTTACTGAACTGGTTAGAATGAGAGGGACACTCCCAAGCAACAAGAAGGAGCCATAGTGGAAAAGACGGCTGGAGAGCCAAGTGAGAGAACTGAAAATTGATCTACATTATTGTTTATAATATCACTGCTGATCACTTACAAGTATTTTACGAAAGTTTAAACCAGGGTACAAATTCGCTTCTGGAGACAAAATTAACCATCTGTTACTTATGGACGATTTGAAGTTGTATGGAGAAAACTAGAAAGCACTTGATTCGCTAATCCAGACAGTTACAATATTTACAAGTGATACAAGAATAAAATTTGAAATCAAAAAATGTGCAACACTGATCCAAAAGAGTGGACACGTAGTAAGATCGGAAGGTATTAAACTGCTAGATGATAAAGTAATCAAATCAATGCAAGACAATAAATGCTAGATATATCTTGGAATATTACAGATCAACTAAGCAAAAGGGCAATAAATGAAAGAAAAGATCACAAAAGAATATTAAAGAAGAGTAAGAAAAGTTCTGGAAATAAAGTTGAATGGGGAAAACATGATTAAGGGGATTAACATATAGGCAGTCTCTTAATGAAAGTACTCAGCTGCCTTTTTGGATTGAACCAAATGGTATAAACACCAACTAGATACGGTTACCAAAAATGACAGCTGTAAGCTACTGTGGGGTTTTAATATTCAGACAGACCGTGTCATGCAAGCCAGAAGACCTGATGTCATTCTTATTGACAGAGAAAAGAAAGAATGCAAAATATTAGACTTTGTCATACCTTATGACGGTAGAGTGAATGCAAAAGAGATGGAAAAAAATAGAAACGTGGCAAGATCTAACATGAGAGGTAGAGAATCTATGGAAAATGTGAACGAAAATTATTCCTGTTATAATAGGGGCACCTGCAATGACTCCACAAATACTTTCAAAACGATAACAAGACCTTGGAATATGCACATGAATCGTTCAACTGCAGATCATCATCTACCCTGCAAGGGTCGGACCCCCTCTCAAATTTTGTTTTAAAACTTGCAATTTATTATCTTCTGTTATCTCAGATACAAGCAAATACTCTCACAAGTGGCATATCTGAAGTATATATGACATTAGTCAGACTTGTAGTACAATAATTACCAAGTTAAAAGTTCAGGATAAGTCCATTCCTTATCACGTCTACAGAAAACATAGTATGAGATCTTAATAATACATCCAATCATTTCTCTTATCAAATAGTAGGTAATTTTAACTTGTACCTTTTCAACATTAACGGAAAGGATTTACTCTCACTACACATTCCTCCAGTTGCACTTAAACTAAGGCTGACAAAATTAACTTTGTAATCCTTATTCAAATCTTGACTATTTTTGAATATTTCCTTGATTTCGATAAAAGTCATATGCTAAATTTGTTTCAAAGCCAACTGTTAATTCCATAATTTCCAGACAATTTTTTCTTTTTGATGATAATGTCTGGCTTTAGCTCATGACCAGAAATCAATGTTGGAGATCGAAAACCTTCAATGTCATAGAAGACAGAAAGACGTTGATTTAAAGACTGAATGAAATCAGCTACTATTTTGAGAACTGAATAGTGACGCCTGTTGTATCTGCCCTCACTTAAGTGTACAGAACAGCCAAAAACAGAACGTTGTAATGTTTGTAGATTTAAGCAAGCATAGCAAAGGTTACTGTCAGCCTTTGTCCAAAGCTGTAGGTTCTTTAAAGAGGCTAAAGTGTTATTCAGGTAACCTGGTGTGAAGTTGTAATTGTTTCTGGGTAATGAATCAAATGCCTTGTGCCATAATTTTAGGTGACATGGAAAGCATTCCTTTATAATTAGCCATGAATAAAGTTTTGAAAATAGATCCTTGTGAAGACAGAATGTTTGTTACATAATCCTCTTTTTGTCTTTAATTACTGATTTGCTACTTTTTTAAGAATCGTATTTGATTTTTTTGTCTCGCATCATTAAATACAAATTTTATGTTACAATCAACAGCACCTTGCAATTTTTTATGCAATATTACTTGAAATTGAGCAAACTTTGACGATAAATCAATCACATTTAATCCAAACTTATTTTTACTATGCATGACAATGTCAAGAGTTCCACAAGCAGGAATCTCAAGCCATCGTCTGAAAAAAGGAATGGCATTTAGAATCAAGTGCATTTTAACCCACGTAATATTGATGATAATAGTAATGATGATAATTTTTTTTTAAACTTCATTCTGGGATATATTTAACTAATTATACAAATCTCTCTAATGTTAGGTAACTTGTATTTGGCTGGCCTAATTACATGTTTTTCAT
>JANTCA010046124.1:3968-18739 GCA_024741275.1 Chironex yamaguchii
CTTACTCATTTCTTACTTACAGATTTTGAAAAGAATAAATGTTACATTTTTGTATGGGAGCTGTTTTGGAGATCTTATGATAAATACTTAAGATTCCTTTTTGCTCGCACCAGAATGTGATTGGTGTCCCTGTCAAAACCCGGTCTTGATTTACAATCGATGACGTTTGTTTTCCAATACCTTTGTATCATTATGTAGTAAATTTGACTTCAGGGGTTACTATCTGGCGATATCCAGGTGTATCTCTGAGTTTTCCTCTACTGAAAAGCAGTATTCATGATAAATGAGTCGTTGCTTCCTGTGAAATCTGCTTGTTTCTCTCGACGTTCGTTTCTCACTCTCAAACCAAACTATGTTACTTTCTTGATCTGCTTGGTCACTAACACACAACATAGCCATGACCACACAAAGCTCTAGGCGTTTCAGCGTATCCAAAACAGCCTGGAGCTGGTTGTAGAAGTCTTCTACTTCATCATCACTATGTGACATTGATGGTTATACACCTGAATTAAATTACTTGGAGTTGGCTTGGTTTGGTTTTCACAATTAGAATTCTAACTGATACAGGGTTGCATCTGATCAATGCTCCCCTGCACTCTCTTCTCAGCAGTATTGCCACACATCCTTGCTCTTTTATCCCTCCACTGTAAACAGCAAGTCTTTCTTCCTAGTTAAAGTGCCCCTCTCCGCTCCACCTCACCTCACCTCACTTAATCCCACTATATCCAGTTGATTTCTTTACAACTCGTCAACGAGTAGTTGTAGTTTCCCTGGTTTTCTCATTGTACGGGTATTCCATGTGCCAATATTTAATGGCCTATACTTTGTAGAGTCTGGCTGTTCTTAAAGGTGCACTTGGCTTAGAGCTGACTCTTTCAGAGTTGGGTTTGGAGTCAGGTCGCCATAAGGTGGTGCCCTGTTAGTGCTTCCAGATGCCCCACCTTCAGTAGCTGTTATAGCAGTAGCAGCTTTGGAGTTTCAAATTGCCACTGTTCTATGTCGAGGTATTCTAACTGATATTGGCATCATGAGGGTTTTCTATATATATGCACAGTAGTTTGCCATTGCTTTCTGTGATTGCAGTACTCATACTTTGTATTGGGAAACATCCATTCTTGCAGTTGTATTGCAGGTCCGCATGTTCCCTAAACACGTCAGCGATTCATTGAACTGAGTAAGACCTCTACCTAACACACCCGCCGCACTCCTGCCGACGATACAGTATACATTCTATTTAAAGAAGAATTGATGTTCCATACTCGATCTGATTCAACACATTCAAATTTGCTTCCGGATGCTTTCGGAACAAATACTTGCCAAACAAAGTTCCAGAGCCGAAGGAATTGGAGTGGTGGAATAGATTTCCTAAGAGCCACCATGCAAGAAAGGCACTTTGGGGGAAAATGGACATTTTTTACCTTGTTATAGTCCAACGACACTGCCCCCTGTTTATATAACTTTAAGGCTTCATATCAAACCCATGGATGTAAAAGCTTAAGAATCATATTATACATGTTTATCTTTTGCGTTGCACAAAACCTACTCTGAAGAATCTCAGTAAGTTTCAAATTAACAAAGAGTGCTTTTTTGTTTATTGTAACATCCCACAAAATATCTAGAAAGCAAGGTGATCTATATAAATCACCCTGCTAGAAAGTACTTTATTTCATCAGTCGTGTTAACTACGGGTGCTGTGCGGATTGTGCAGCTGTTGTTGTCTGGGGGAAGGTGAGTCCCTAGAGGTCCTTGCCACTAGATGTATAGCTCCGAAGCTTGGTGAAAATATACAATTTGATATGCTTAGAAAATTAGGATATAGAGCCCTCCTGAAAAATGCGATACTGTGCTGATTGTAGACTCAGTTTATCGCGAAGCAAAGGTGGAGAAGATCACGCATTATAGTTACAAACAAAACACCATTACTGAAAATCTGGAGAAACTTTTTAAAAGTCAATATGAGCTTTCCAAATTGCTGGAATTATTATTACTTCAATTGTAAACTTCAGGTCTCTAGCCTTGAATGAGCTTTGGATTGAGTTAGGAGCAGAAAAACATAAAAGGTGTAAACGTGTTCATAGATTAGTGTCAACACTGGGAGAAGAAAAATGTTCTGCAATACTTTATTCGGATGCAATTACTGGTCGTGACATAGCGTCTTCTACTGCAGGTAAAGGAAAGGTAGGTGCATGATGGAATCGGAAAACATACTCTGCCATCACTGAACCCCTACAGAGACTCCTATATCCCAGAAGCCATAAATGACAAGTCTATCATGATTTAAGATTTTTATGTGCGACTGATCAAATTCCTTGACTTATCTTAACAAATGCAAATAATTCTTTGTCATCAAAAAGTCAAGACCAATTTATGTCGCACAATCAATAAACGGCTACGTGACATCAACACTCTTTGAGGATTGATCTGGGGTGCCGGAGCCACTGGGGCAGCGGTCCTGTAAACCTAGTGGTAAGGAGGTAGCACCGAGGCAGCAAAGTGCCCTCTCTGAAAAATTGGTTTCCAAGAAATGTTAATGCCATGTATGGCATTTCATATAAATATCTAGATCATCCGCAATCACACTTATGGAACGATTCTTTTTGCTCTCAAGATCATGAGAACGTTCACAATGTGTTCAGAGGAGTTTAGCACAATAGGCCTATGCTAAACAGCGATTTCCAATTTGTTTTCAACAACAAACTTTGACACCATAAGCAGGGTAAGTACATTTCAATTCTAAGTGCTTTTTACAGTACTACTTTCATGTTTCATGTTTCAAATGGCAAGCGGGAGACAGATAAATGGGCATGTTTGGTCTAAAATCTCTTCTCTTCTTGCAAGATAAAAACATTGAATAGAATGCATAAATATTTAATTCTAAAAATTTGGCAAGGCACGTTCTTAAGCGACTTTTTCACTCTTAAGTGATTCATTATATGTTTAGGCTGAAGGCTTAACAACTTCGAAAACTGTATACCGCCTATCATGGTAGTTACGTGGCACGACGACTCCAGTATTATCTGGCACAAGTATTGTTTGTGAAAATGGGAACCTCTCTTATCTTTTTATCACATCAAATTGTGTATTTTATAACGTGTTTTGAGGCTTGTGCAAAATTACACTAGTCTAAAAATAGCAAAAGATCATGTTTCTCAGGAAGGGGCTGTATCCCCTCTTTTTAAGTGTATGAAGTCTTTTATCTGTACTAACGACTTTACAGGAAAGTTTCCGTTATAACGCGTTAAGGAATTGCACGATTATTTCGGTCTACAAATAACAAAATATCGTATTTTTTCTGAGGATCTATATCCTATCTTTTTAAAGGGTATCAAATTGTGTACTGTCATCAAACTTCATGCTTTCATCACAATTTGCACAGTTTTTCGACTTATAAACCTCCACTACTAAATTTCTTGTTTTGTTCATTCTGGAATGAGCTTGACCTTATTAGCCGACAATAAAGCTCATTTCAACTCGTTGGATATTATAAATGTTTTGCTTTAAAAATTAAAGCTGTTGTCAGACAGGATTTCTACTTGTCAACCTTAAGTACGTTACTGGATGATATCGTGTATGTTGCCAACCTTGCGCTCCAGTTGAAAGGTATGATATACATCCTACCGCTGCGGTAAGGGAGTTGATTTCGATATGTAATCTAGCAAAATTAGTTTTTGAGAGGAGATGGTTCTATAGACTTTTACTTCTATAAACTAAACTTTTGCACACGAGAGCAATTCCAAACGGCGGTGCATTTTATCTATCCAAGCAGCACTCACTAATTATATTGATATTGTAGCTCTTAAAAAGACACCACCTTTCCCCGCACTGTTGTCGTCACCTGAATATTTGAAGCCTGACCTAGAATCCTAGGTTGGTACAACCAGTTTATTTTCTGTCTAGAATTGGATAACAAAAATTTAGGTCCTCATAGTATACCTAATATTGTTATCACTTCTGGTGCTTTCCTTACGCGTTTCAATTGAAATATGCGTTATTTTGACTGGCACTTACTTCAAAGCTCTAACCGCAAAATCTTCGGAGAAAGTTTGCGGTTGTTTATCTCTTCCTTCTCTTTAAGGTGTAATGGGTTTATGAGATCTGTGACTATGACCAAACGAGATAAAGGCGTAAAGATAGAATTCCTCCCAAATGCAACACTTGTATTGGATTGATAGATTTAACATTTGCTGTTGGTAAATTTTGCTTATAGATATAAATTTCATCTGAAATGGACAGTGTATGCCGCAGAGATTTTCACTTTAAACTGATACTCTCTACATGTGGATTAAATATTTAAACATACAGCAGCTGGGCAGGGCTGTTTCCGTTCTCAGGGCTTCCAGTATTGACAGACGTCACTGTTGCACCTTACATTCAATTTTCTGCGATATCACTCCCCATCTTAATCAACAACTTGGGTTCACCAAGTTAAACCACTGTGCTTTTTCTCTTTTTCTTCACAAATGATTCTGTCTCATTCTTGATAAAGGGATCTTAGTTCATTCATTTGCTCATACTGAAGATTTTCGAAACAAGCGCGTTGTTATGGTGATAAACCACAAGTTGAGGGAGAATATGTGTGCTGGACAAACCGCTTTTTATAACGAAGATTTTTTCTTTTCTACATTCCTGGGACGCTAGCAACGTTTCATTAATTAACACGAATGACGCTGTTACAAAAGACAGACAATCCATAGAGCAAATATTGTTATTGGGCATTTAAGGAGCAATGAATGGGAGTTCTTGGCACACATTTGTAGTAGATGCTCTACTTCAAATATTCGAGTATGAGGATTCCAGAAAGCTGGATTAAAGCTATATTGGAGGGCAGGAATTTCAATTATGCCCGCGTGTTTATCCAGAGGAATACCCGTTGTGCAAGTTCAATTCAGTCAGAATCTTTTGATGAGAATAAAGCTTGTCAATGTAGTTTGGTAAATTTGCCGGTGTATTGATAACTTGTTTATGCAGAGTGAAAAATCTTTGCCAAGGATACGGCGATATATTTTCCTAGCAGCTTGACTTAAATCAACACACTGTTGTTCATTTAATATGGTATGCGTAAATGCTTCTAATAACTCCGATAATTCCACAATCTATTTAAGAAAAATCATTATAATTGCAGGTTATTTTCACTTATTGTGCTCTTGAAAGATATTCTGGGTATTTAGAGGCGCATTTGAAACGAAGCATTTACGAAAGAAGAAACAATTGGACATAGGGATGACCAGCAGTGTGCCCGTGGTAAGAAACTCGTTTAATTAGTAGTAACGGTGTGCATGGTCGATTGGCTAAATTGGTCTATTGAAAACCATAAATCGGATGATCGTGGTTCAAATCCACACTCGGACATGGCATACGACGTGCAACGAGCAGTGAAGACTCTTAAGTGTAAGGAATCACAAGGTGCGGTCAAACTGAGAAGAAAGACAGCGTTCACAGTGCTATTTATTGGCCGTAGGACTAGCCAAAAGGATAGCCAAGGCGTTATTATGGTCGGTGGTCACATAAACCTGTGAATGCTGGATTTTAAAAAAGAAAGCAGAAAGAAGGCTTACAGCTTTGAAATTTTGAGTGAATTTTGACTTGCGAGCCGGACAGAACGCAAAACCAACGAGTGAGAGGTGGTGAGGTGGGTGAGAATCTTGGTGGGAGTAAGTGTAGAGAGATTACTATTGTAAAAGCAAAAGAAATCAAAGAACAGTAAGTATCCTGACTGGAAATGAAAGGACAGCAGCATGTAACTGACAGTAATAGAGGACAAACACGTGTCAAGATGGTAGTACAAGTGGGAGACGTGGAAAAATCAGAGTAGGAAGAAGGAAAAAAAAAACATTATTGACAACATCTTGGAGTGGACAGAAGGAATTGCATCAGACATCAACAGGATTGCAAAAAGGAGACGCCTACGGTCCCGATGAGGACTACGCCGCAAGAGACAGACCGGCTATCCGTTGTACCCTCATGCACTAAATAGAGAAACCGTATACTTTATGAAGAAGGCAGGTGCAGGTGATGACGAGACAGGAAAAGCAATCTTTCTTAAATAAGTAGGATCGTAAGTAAGAAAATGAGTTTGCTAATGAATTGATAAGTACTTAAGTATATAAATGGGTGGAACAAGAATATAAAGTGAGTTATCGATTGTGGTGTTACATTAGTGGGCAGATAATGAAGTAGTAACTTTACTGATCTTTGCGATGAAGAAACATTTCGGGAAACATTGATAGGCACTAGTGAAGGTTGCCAGGTAGGTCACTAAATAAACACGTGATTGATTGCCGAGTAAACACTTTCTCCAAACATTCAAATAAAATTAAATATTTTAGTGATCTCTCCCTTTCAATGACTTTAGTGGTATATATTAGACTAAGAAGAGACAACGTTGTTACTTAACGAGACAGAGCCCTACTTCGTCAAGATTATTGAAATCTTTCATGCAAGCCACAACTTTATAACTTCATTAATAATGTCAGTAGAATTAATTTATCTTACTAATATACAAATATGTATATGGCGTTAAAGGTTATCTACTCTGATAGTTTGCAATAACTAAAAATGGAAAAAAAATCGATAGTTGCGAGCTAATTAAGCGTCAGCCTGGTTCAAGGTATAACAAAGATGTACCTCCATGCTAAAATACAGTTTCTAAATCTTTGCATACTGGAATCATAGCATGAACAGACACACACAGATATATGACCAAAAACAATATGTCCTCTCATACGCGGGCGGAAATAAAACCATTCTAGAAGACAAGAGATGTATTCTATGATAGTCATTGAAAACAACGGCTTATCATCGTAAAAATGGTGGATAATAATTTAACAATAGCAAAGCTTGACAGCCTTAGTACTATTCACCATTTCTGCCTGTAATCGTAGACATGTTTAATAGAAACCTGCTCTGTGTCCTGGAAATCTCTTAATAACGATCAATTCCTGTGTACGTTATTTAAGCAAGTTATTTACTCTTTCTTGAAAATCGTAAATGGGAAATTATATTGGACTTAAGAATCAATTTACAAAGTGAAAACGGAATTTCAGAATTCTATTAAAAGATCCAATGAGAAGCAATTGTCACAAAAATAGAACTATGATATAACGTGCCTTAAAGCTCCCTGAAAAAGCCTATTTTAACTCTCACTCACCCCGCCATTTACAGGCTCGGTCTCTCAGTCTCGATCAGTTAGTCAATCAATAATGAGTAGCTCAATTAATCAACAGAAAATTAATAAATTGATCATTTGGTGAGCAATCTTTAAAGCTGTCATTCACTCAACCAGTCCATCTATCAATTGATGAAAGCAAGACAATCTACTCATTTGGTCAAGATAAGGAAGCAGTCCAGTATAGTCTAGTGATGTTTTATGCGTGACCTTTCTCATTATGTGATTTAACTTCTTTGTCTCTCGTTAAAGTTAATACGCTGATCCTTGCAGTGTGCAGGACATCAGCCACGGATAAACATATTATTTTCTGCCTTTCTCCTTCTTTTCCCCACAAATTCCCTTAGGAATTAACATATAAATCTTACCCTTCCTTTTCAACTATTAATCATGTATTTCGCCCTTGTTCTAATTTTGATAAAAATTTTTACTTTTCATGTATTTGTGCAAGTTTTCATTCGGAAAGTTTCTTTAAAAGATGTCAAGTTTTGTTACTTAATGCATTCAGCGTAAAAAACGAATTTTACACTTTCGGACTTACTTGTCAATCAATGATAACTGTTGATACAATGAAAACATGTCTGTTACGTTAAAGATCACAATTTTTCGTTCAATGCATCAGATCTCTTCTGAACTAATAAAGTAACATATTTACTTTCCATATTTCCTGGCCATAGCACGAGAATCACCTTCAATCGATAACTATGTTTATAGCTCAGTATATGTCTACTACTATAGTATTCCTCATACTTTATTTTATTGTCGGAGAGTCGTACTTATAGAAACTCAGCATATAGTGGAAAATATTGTAACATGGGATTTTCTGATGTTAATGTCACAACAGCAACTGATGTCGACTTTGCAGATCATAGTTCCCGTAAATCCTAGTATATGATTTACTTAGAGTAGGACATCTTAAAATAAACTTCGTGACATAACACCTTTAGTCTTTAAAATCTAGCTATGTCTTATCCAGCGAGCATATATTCGTTTCTCGTTTCTACCCCCTGCCAAGGAAAGGACTCAGATTGAATATTTGTGTCTCGCAACAGCTGTTGTTGTTCCCTAGTATTATTTTTTTCCATAGAATGTATTGCGTAGGACAATCGATTAAAGAAACCTGATTGTATGTAAGTTAAATTTGAACTTTATAAACTCTTCGAGAGCACCCACAGATTTTTTTGCATTTACGAAAGGTAATTGGGCAATCATGAGAGGTGTGCTCAAAAGACGATCTATCAGTAAATGTTCTAATGATAGACTTTTCAAGGGAGCGATATTGTTTTAATTCGTGTGACAGGGTGTAGGGTATAAGTTAAATAATAACATAAGTTTTAATTCATCAGTTTTAACCTTTCGAACAGCTAAACAGCAAGTACAATTGTGAGTTTTCTGTGGGATGAAATCTCTTTTGTTTGCTCCTAATAAGGCTACATAGCTGACCTCATTCGCCCCTGCTTCTAAATAAGGCAAAATAACTAGAGCTGCATTATATGTTGACAAAATGGAAGGATGAAGGAATCAAGTATTAACTGTGGAAATAGTATAAAGAATGAATAATAATAATGTAATAGTAATAACAGTTGAAATATAAGTAATAACATTTAATGTTGTCACATGAGAAAGGACTTGTGGGTCAAAGTTTCGCGGAAGGATCGTTGTCTTCTTCAATATGGGGAGGAAGGTAACCCTTTATCTAATAATGACAATGCAAACTTGTTAAGTTGCAGAGGAGGCAAAAAGTCACCTTGATGATATCACCTTGATTGTATCACATTTGTAAGGAAACAGCGCCAGCTAAAAAAGTCACGATGTGCAGTGGCCTAATTTTGCCTGGTAAACTTCGCGAAGTCAATGTTGGATTGACATTTTTCATTGAAAGACCGAAGACGCTACTGGAGACGTTTTTAAGGCATTTGTTTAATGATATCTGCTCTCAGCATCAAAATTTTTCTGTCTAATTTTAATGTACGATTTACCCTTAAAATCAACGTTAAACGTTGAAGACTTGAAAAATTTTGCTATGTGCCCTTAGTGGGAACCTTTCCCTCTGCCATTAGCATGTGCAAGCGTCGCTGCACGAACCAACAATGGTTTTACAAACTTTTCATTAGCAAGTACTTGTATCAATAAACAGCAGATTATTTGTACCCCTAGATCCTCCTCGCCACCCTTTTTCTTCCTCCGATAATAATTCTTGTTCTTCCAGTGACGTTTATACCTCTCCTGCGACTATGCCCTACCTCGACTGCAGTACTGGTAAACTTTTGTTAAAGGCACAATAAAGTTTTACTTCCGAAAGCACAAACAGTTGGTTTTCGAAAGACAAATAATGGATCTTATGTACTAAAAATGTGTAAATCTTTACTACGAAACACCGTTCATTCCCAACAACTTGTTTCGGTCAAATCCGACATAATAATTTTTTTTTGGAAAGCCCATTGAATATAATCACAGGTGATAACCCAAATCCTAGTCACTTCATGTACAATTAACAAAATATCTGACTAAATA
Organism: Chironex yamaguchii; assembly: GCA_024741275.1. Taxonomy (NCBI): domain Eukaryota; kingdom Metazoa; phylum Cnidaria; class Cubozoa; order Chirodropida; family Chirodropidae; genus Chironex; species Chironex yamaguchii. The sequence goes on from JANTCA010046124.1 coordinate 13,648, forward strand.
TGGGATCTTATGACCCCCGCCCCTGGCTCCACCACCCCTATTGTATTTGATATCTCTAACGGCAAATGATCAGCAAATCGTCACGAACTCCATCCCATGCAGGCAACATCAATAACCAGCTTAATACTTTTAACACTAAAGCTGGATCTTCTATGGAGCTCAGTGTCTTAATAACAATTGAAAATTAATCAGCTCGAACATGAATCTGTACACAGGAAGAATTTGCTTTGCTACCCCACTTAATCAACTAATCCTTACTTGTTTATGCATTGAGTTCCACTTTTGTTCGCTTTCAGTCCAGTTCACAGTGCTTTGTTTGTGTAAATGGGTAAGAAATTGACGTGTGTACGTGACCACAGTTGGGTGAAGTGCTTTGTAGATCAGTTGTTTATTTCAAACACTGCTTTTACCAAACGAATTATCGTCAGATCATCTAGGTGCATCTCAACGGTTAACGTGCTCTCTCGCCTTCACAAGATTTTCCATAACCTAGAAACTTGGAGTTACAGGGGACCAAGTCGTAAATGGGTTCAGGAAATTTGCAGACTCGAGAAAGGGAGTTAGTTCTAAAATTTTCGGTAGTGACTTCGAAAACTTTCTATCAGCATTAATCTTAGGCCTTTCAATCAATAACTTGCAATTTAAAAGAGTACCATAGAGATTATTACTGTGTTTCTCTTACGGGTTGTTCTAGATTAGCCGTTGATCTGTTTACTAGTATATTTATTAATAATACACTAAAGTATTTACGTCAGTTTAAACCTTGGAAGCTTCCTTCTAATTCAGAGAATATGGATTCCCTTCCCAAGCACCAGTTTCTGCTGATAGTACCAGGGAGACTGATTGATCTCCATTTCATTGGTTACTGCTTATTTTCCATACCTATGCGGATGTTTGGATTACAATAACTTTCAATTATCCTATTCTTAAACTGTTTCCTAATAACATTTTTGCTATTCATTTTAGCAACTAGTTCACTCCCTCTATTCCTCGTTCTTCATTTACCAAAACATAACGAAACACTGAATAATCTTGGATTCACTTGGCCAATATTCTCTTTCATCTTTTCTAAACGACCAAACAAGTGGTATCATTTATACTGTGTACATTCCTTTATGCTAATTCACTGCAGTCTGCTCATGAGTTTCTTAATCAAGGCATTTGACAAGGCTGTATTCTTATCGTTCTTTCATCATTTGTTTGTAGCCTTATAACATCATTATTTCTTATAAGTGTCATCCCCATAAACATTATTTAGTATATGGTCCGATCTACCTCTAACTGACAAACGTTTCGGGTCAGAAAATAAAGTCCTAAAGTTACTAATCGTAGCCCTATAAAAGTTATGCGTAGCCACCTTCGTTCCTGTCGAGTTACCCAAATGACAAAATAATATCTGTCTATTGCAATTGCCTACCTTATAATGTTTGGCTTACAAATTTTGCGCTTGTGCTCCTCTGTCCATAAATAGTATAAGTTTTGCAGATGTTTTTAGCATACTACTTACGTTGATTGCCTTCACCATTGATATATTTAGAAATATTTAATCCATTTGGGAGTTATGCCTTACACATGATTTTCCATATAATTGTTTTTGATTTTAGATGTCAAGTCAGATAGCAAATTAGTATACTGGCAGATAATGAAATGTGTCTTTATCGTCTATGGCAAACACGATAAGACATTGGACACGCCTGCAAATGCTAAACCGATAATAGGTGCTTCAATGATAGATGAATAAACGTATCGAAATAAGCTAACCATGGTCGTTATCTCGATTGTTATAGCCAGGTCGAACCATTGTAAGTCTTCTGGCTGCTTTTTGTTACAGTCAGTTGGCCTGGAATATGAATCGTCCTCTCTGAGAGATAACTTCAACAGAATAAGAGACCGATGCTTGTAAATCTTTTAAATTCCAAAAAAATCATTCCTTACTAGGTCAAATTGATAAAGATTGTTTTTAATTGTCAAAACCAATGCCGCGAGAGTGTTACACACTAATAAAACAAGAGTAGTAAGTAGAAATCGCTCTTTTATTGACGTAACTTATTGTGATTTTATCAGATGTAACTGATAAAATCTGTTGCAAAAAACCAGGCTATTGAATAGCAGCGAGAGCTTATGTATTATTCACATGTCAACTCCTGATAGTTATTTCCAGGGAAATGCCCTGCTTGGAGCAATTGAAACTGGAAAACAAATGTTGTTGTTCTGGACCTTACATTATTTACAGACAACACAGCTCTCTAACCTCACATCAGTGATCCCAAACGATGCAAATAGGCTTCGTTGCTATAGTTTTTGCACAGCGTAGATTTTGGCGTAAGTACTGTTATAATGCAAGACAGTGATTAAGTGAATACTCTGACCTGAAAGTGAATTTCGACATATTCCAATCCGTCTCCTGAAGGGTATTGATAATAAAAAGAAAACGTTTTGTATGTCAATGGCTAGTTATTGCTTGCTATTTATTGATTAACTAAAGTGAATAATGCAGAAAGGTCGACATATATATGTTTATATTAAGCCACGTCATTTAATGATTCCGCTAGTTTACAACAGTTATTGTTAAATATGTTTTACCACTTATTTAGAAACTCTAGATAATTATTGCTTTTCTACTAAACATGCTAAAATGAATATTGAAAGAACAAATGTTGATAAAATTTGAGCAGGAACTTCTCACTGTGCTTTGTTATATGTACAATGTTTGCATGGTTGCAAAGAAGAGACTTGATACTCGTAGTAGAGGAATAAGTCCTTCCGCTTTTTTAAGCAAAATAGAATGTTTTCTATAGAGACAGATGTTTCCTAGTGATGTGAATCAGAAGGAATGTTTGTTATAAATAAGAGGTTAAAAGAAGACTCAAGAAAGTCATGCACTTGCAAGGCATATGGCGGTATCTGGGTGTCCTTTTTTCCATCAATGGCTGATTTACCAGAGCTGTAAAGCCTGCAAAACATATCTAGGGCTGGACTGCAGCAGCAACCAATTACGTGTAGAAGCAGTATTGAAATACAATCACGTGAAGAAGGGCTAAAATACAAAAAATAAACATTGAGCAGTTTTTGCAAGCCTGATACCCACCAAAAGCATACTATGTGCGAGTTTGAGGGCTTCTTTAATAAAGGGAAGCAGAGAAGCCGTCTTAAAAAAATAAGAAGCTGTAGAAAATTTACACGTGTCACGTCCTTGACCACGGTCATTCCTTTTGTGATAATGATGTGTCTGTCTCTGTTTTGCAAATGCAATGTTATTAAAGACAAAACCGAAAATCATAGATTGCTTAATAAAAGAAACAATATTTTGTCCTCTCAGAGCAAATATTTTCAGCACTTTCAGGTAAAAAACATTTGAAATTTGATCAAGTCATTAATTTTGCAAATTTTTACTGCCTTACTCTGGGTATCTTTTGCAGCCCTGTGATGCAGTAGTCATTTCAAAACTGCACTTTCTAAATTCTAAAGATGTGTAGGTGGCTCCTTTATTGAAACAAAAATAAAGTTTGAAATATTTTCCACTGTCAGTCGAGGGTGAATTTATTTGAATGAGTCCTCTATCAGCTTCAGTAGAACTTACTGACATTGTGTTCAATATCCCTTACGGATAAATCTACAAACCCTGGCACTTCCCTTTGACCTGCAACGTATTGCCTGCATAAGGGAATAATACCACTCATTGCCACACGGAACATCTCATACAGTATTTCTACCACTGCCTCAACCTCTAACCACGGCGGACAGTCTATATCAGGCCACTTGGTAGGAATGAGAGTTCCAAATTTTTGCACTGCTTCATCGTTACCCTTTCGTAGCATTCATGTCGAATACTGTCGATTATTGCTTGAATAAACTGGCACTTGACAAATGAGGCGTGATCTTTTCTCGAAGCATATTCTTGCAAAAGCACACGTTTAAAACTGGATTTTCACCCAATGTTTTGTAAAGTTATACTTTTCCTCATTTAGAGCAGCACATTTAATTTTCTTCAGAGCATTAATGGTCCACTAAATATTTGCTGCAACAATATTTTCGTTTCCCCTATGCAGTGTTCCTGACAGCAAAGACAGTTGGACAAGGCAGTCTTTCAGAAGGGTACGTCTTCAACAAAATTCTACGTTGACAGCTTTTTTTGTCAGATCCTTAAATCTTTGGCAATGGGTGCTTTGGAAAGTTTGATCATCTCAACGCTTTATAAGATACGCATAAATTGCAGAATAGTCAATTCTTTAACTGCGCGTTAGAAAGGAGCAACTCACCGGATGGTGAATGTTCTGCCTACTTTCTTCAGGGAAGCATCAAGATCTGCAAAAATTGACTTCAATCTGCGTTACAGCTGATTAATCATAACTCTGATATAAATAATTAGGCACCACTTTTTGGAAACAGATGCATCTAAAACGACTGCAATTTTTCCTTGCCTTTCCACTTCAAATTCACTAATTCTCTTTCTCATGTCCTCTGCAATGCAGCACACCATGTATCTGAATATTGTTATTAAATGCAAGATGTACGCTAGGTCGACCACCATTTACTTCTTACAAGCTAATAAGTTCTTCATGGTTTGTTCTAAAAGGCAGTGAAGTAGACTGTTCACAAATCACCTTTCAGTCGCCTTTATGGACTTTGATGTTAACTTTAAACTGTTGACTCAATTTGCCTTTGGCCTTTATCTGAAACAAATTTATATGCTCCTTCGTGACTTTGTAATTTTACGTGTTTTGCAATCTTTTTCCTCAGAGCCTTCGAGCTAACATTCTTAATACAATTGGTAGTAACTGATCCTTCTATCCATTCTTGGCTGAAATGGATACTTTTTTCTGTAGATGGTCTGGGTTTGTCCACATACTTACATATATTACAGCTAAGAGCAGCAATTCGACAGTAAATCCAAGGGTATGATTCTGTAAAGTAGGTATGTTGTTCCTTTGAACATCTATCTAACTATCTATCAGTCATACAAACAGTCAATCAAGCAATCCATCCATCTATACATCAATTCATCCATCCATCCATTTATCTATCGATCGATCCATCGATCTATCTATCTATCTATCTATCTATCTATCTATCTATCTATCTATCTATCTAT
>JANTCA010046135.1:0-18739 GCA_024741275.1 Chironex yamaguchii
GGTCTTGTCGCAGAGGTATATTGTTGCTTATACTCATACTACCACAACTTATATAATTGTCTGATCTTTTGCACCCACATAGAACAATAATTTGGATTTGATAACCTTACTTCTCTTATTTTGTTTAATCCACATTTTAGGATGAAGGGATTGACAGTGATTACCATGATGATGGTCAAGATGAAGAGTCAGATCGAGAGACAGATGGTGAGTTTAATCAATGGCCATTTTAAATCTCACAATCTTAAATATATATTAAATTTTGAGTCATTTGACCATGGGAAGTTATCAATTGACTTCGATTTAAAAGTTACTATTTAAATTATACTCTGGACATTCCTGTAAAGCCATGTTTTACACATGCATTTTGGTATAGCTTACCACCAGTGCATACAGGTAATCGTGATTATCTATTGCAACATCTCTGTATAGGTCAATACCAGGGTCTACATGTCTGTCTGCCACATAGGGGTTGACCTTGTTATATAATATCACTAAAGATTTATAAGGGCATGGACTGTGGAGACATTAAACCCGAGAAGACATTGATTGTTCATTGTGGTAGACCATAGGTTGAGACACCAGCAAGGAATACATTGGGTTCAGGAGCTTGTCAGCAATTAGTTTAAGAAATTGTTGCATTTTGTATGTATTCCCTGAAGTTTGTTGATCTGGCAAGGTTTCTAGTAGTATCTGATAAAACTCAATTATTTCATTGCATTTGAATTTGAGTGATACTATATTTGTATGTGTATGTACATGATGAGGGTAAAGAAAATGTGATTAATGAAAATGATTAGATGAATATTTTTAATATGGTCTTCTTAAAACTGGTTGAGCAAAGTTTTGGTCCAACAGTGAAATGGTTATTGTAAAGCAATTGTTTGATTGTGTGCATAATACCAGTTTAGTGGTTGATACAAATCAGTTGATAAAGTCAACAGTTATTGTAGAGTCAACGAACTGATTATTGTTTTGATTTAAAGCCAGTGACCATGTAGTTATCTGGTAAATGTGTTGTAGCTAAATGTGTTGTAATTAGAAAAGCTGGCTTTGAACAGGTGGGACATTTGTGAATGCATGGTTCACTATGTTTTCCATCTGTGGAGTTATATATATAATTTTCCAATGATGAACTGTAATCCAGAGAGCTATATTTAGATTTATAAACCAATGATACTTATAAAAACTTTATATATAAATATCATATGAAAGACTAAATATTCCTTGCTTTTTTTGAAAGAGGTTGTAATTATTGTGTTATAATCTGTACTTGCAAGACATCTGAATGTCTCATTAATTAATTTCATTAATTTTTGGAGGAAATCTGAGATTTATGAAGCTGGTATGCCACTCTTGATGTCTCTTCCTAGTGCTGTTCAAGAGGGAAAAGTATTCTAAATAGATTTTGTGGTGATAGAAATGCATCTACGAGAAGCAAGTTGACAACCACAGTGTTAGCTAAGATGGCAAACGTTTGTAGTATTAAGTTCCAAAATCAGAAATACATATTTTCCTTCTCACTGCTTGAATCACAACTCATCATACTTGAACATGAGGGTCGTGATAGAATTATGTAACAGTGTATCTGAGATAAGTGTTAATGTACATAGCATTTCGTTCATGGTTCTCCTCAAGTTTCATGGCAACAAAACATTTGTGTATTTACATTTCTAAGTTTGGAGGACGGATTGTGTTATTGTATGTCTCCATTTCCAGTTGCGTTTTTATTTGTCTTATATCTGTAGTGAATTACTTGGATTGTCTTTGTTTATGTTGTTCATGCATATACACGAAAAATTGCCCTTTTTGATTGCATATAAAATGCTGCACAGTTCTCACTTTGCGTTCCATGTGGCATAAATCGCCTGCGGTATTTTGTTAAAGTGGATATCTATTATGCAGGTTAATGCTGGTCTTAGTGTTTGTTTCTAAACAGTCTCCATTTCTGTTTTGTATTGAGTTCCACATAAATGCTTTATTTTTATGTGGTTTACTTGTTTTCATTATATGTTTGATGCGATTATTTTAATATAAGTTTTATACTTAGCCTCTAATAAATTATTTAAAGTATGAAGTGTTGAAAAATCCGCAGGAGTCTGTTGGACTATTTTATCTTATAGGAAAGACGTTTAGAACATGTTGAAACTGTAGGCATTCGGCTCTGAAAGGAAATTGGGTGTTGTGTGTGTGCGTTTGTTTCGTGAGCTTAAGCGTTCATGGCTCCGTCTCTAGAAATGGAAGTGACACCCATTCGTTTATGCATTTTTATTTTCACCCATGCTAAGGGTCATGCGGGTAACTGAAAGTGCAGCGAAACAGTGATAAATATCGTAGCGGAGATTTGGTATTGATTTTTGGTACGGATAGGAACGAGCGCACAATATGTAGAGATTTTGTCCATTAATTACAAACTCAAGTTACGTAGGTGCACAGAATATATTTATGGCATATGCTCCGGTGATCTACACATGGCCACGAAAGCGATCGAACTCAACACACTTTGGAAACTGGTTCTCAAAATCAGTGTAAACATAAGCTACGTAAAACTGAAATGTTTTTGCCATACTGTGATGTAATTGCTGTGTACGCTATCAAGTGCTAACTCTTGTCACATTGGGTTCCAACTCGTCCATGGCAGACCCTCCCTTACACCTCAATGATGCTACGTGGAACCTTTGAATGGTTACTTAGTGAGCCACTCATTCCATGTTATGTTTCATGGCGTCTGGAGTATTAGTACATTATCTATTCACTCTGGGGAGTGTCGTTATGTAGGGTATATCGGTTTCACTATGGAAATATCCATGGGTTTCATACTTGGCATCTTTATTAGTAACGTTCTCATGTTCTTCCGGTGACTTTCGGTTTCCGGGTTTATATGATATTGAAAGCGCATTATTTTCAGTAGATATTTTCATGTCCTAGCTTGAGAACGATTAATGTGTTAGAATTTTGTTGGATTTGAAATTCTCTTTTACATTTTCTAGAGGATGTACTCAGCCAGACGTCGTCAGTGACAAGTTCGGTCAACAATGCTGGGGTCTACGAAATTCCTGCACGTTTGAAAACACTTCACAACTTGGTGATCCAGTATGCTTCACAAGTAATGTAACATTTGTATAGTTTCTTTCTTCTGCGTTGCGCTGTGTTGTAAACTTGCACTGATATTCGCTATTGTTTGTAACGGTATTTGTGCAGATCTTAGGTTAACACTTTACATATTTTAAAATTTTTGACCGTTACATTGTACCAGGGTGCTCTAAGTAATATTTAGGTCGCCCTGCATTGTACCCTTGAATATTCCGCCTGTCCTGTCGCAGAGTGAAATGTATGGGAAAATGAGGTGAAAAGCTAGCCTTTCTGTGACAACCTTTATGCAAAAAGATTACGTTCTAATGTGTGGCGCCATCGGCCTTCTCAGAGTAAATGAACAGCAAAGTTTATGATATCACTGAAAGGGGACCAGAAGCCTGTATCTGTTCTTTTGACTGTAAAAGGTACATTGTTACGAGGAATTATTTCAACTGTAGCACATCTTAGAGTATGAACGATGATTCATTTATGAACATCGCTTCGGGTGCTGCAGGTTAATTTAATCCATTTTTGCATGTACCAACTTTTTTGAAAGATGATCACTGACGTCAGAGAAACACTTACCATTCCTTTTTTTGATGAGTCGTGGACAAGGCAGGACACGTTCATTTGGAAAATGGTTTTGTAGTTTCCGCTGGGGAAAACATCCCCCCCCCCTGATAAATTTAAAATGAGTAATTTTGTGGTTAACAAAATTGTAGTGCCGTGAGGCTAATATATAGCTATAAAATAAAACAAATTTGGAACTTTACCGCCCTTTTAAAGAAAATAACGATCCATCCGCGAGAGAGAGGAGGAGGACTGGGACCAAAGGAGCGTAAGAGAAAGCCACCTCCACTATCGATGTACCACGACGAACTTAGTGTGCATCATCAAGTGCACTAAGTGTGACCTTGTTTACGTAGGTGAAACGACTCTCGATAGAATCTCTAGGGTGATAGCGTCACAAATTTGTTTTTTTTATAATTGATTTTGTGGTCCTGGCCCACCTTTCACAGCGGCTTGTTTTGACAACAAAATATCACAAAAAAGAAACGTCAATTTGTTTTCGAACGTGACGGACAATGGCATCAAGTTACCAAGCGAAGAGAACATCGGCAACGTGAATGTACGAGAAGTGGATTTTAGTAAAAGAGCAAGGAAATGTGATTGGAAGCAACCCATTTGCTGAAATTCTTTTTCCAAATAGTGAACTTTCTTCGATCCACGGGTCAGAACCCTTATCTTGGCCTTGCAATGAGTTGCATGTGATGTGTCTTACAAAACAATAACATTAATTAGGGCATATTTTCGTCTTAATTTATTCATCATTATTTGTATTGTGCACGTCCAGTCTGAAAGACAACACTTTAATTTGTTATTGACAGGGAAGGTATGAGGTGGCTGTGCCTCTTTGTAAACAAGCACTTGAAGACTTAGAGAAAACGTCTGGACATGATCATCCGGATGTAGCAACAATGCTGAATATCTTGGCATTAGTATACAGGTAGGATTGTGGATATTTCACTATTATTTTTGTAAAGGTCAAAAGCTTGGCTGAGATAGGTGAACGTTGTGGTCCATAAAATTATTCTAGTTTTGTTCCTCTAGTTGAAAGAATCGAAACTTTACGAAAATGCTTCACTGTTCGAAATCCCTATTCTGGCACACATGTATATTTCTGCAAGAGTGGAGTAGATGGCTGTTTGTTGCGAAATTGTTATTGCTCCATTCTCATTTCTCCCGTGCTGCCGCAAAGTAATCTATTTCACTTTATGCATGGCTGTAGATGACAGTATTGCTAAATTCTTGATGAATGCTCTTGGATTAAGACACTTGTCACAACAGTATTTTTAAGAATCAATTCAGTGATTTCCTTATGATGATTGAATCTGGTTATCATGCTGTCAAGTTTTTGTTGATAATAAAAGGATGAGATTTCATTGTTGGTTAGGATCAAGGCATACAGTAATACCAAAATATACTTACCATGTCTGTTAGAGTGTGTCTGCATTGCCTTTGGCTTATTAGACGGTACCAAAAATAATGTAGGCTACACGTTGAGTCTAACTGTACAAAGAAATGTGTAGCTAGGACTTTGATGTTTATAACTTGGGACGCGTTTGTACGAAACAGTCATCTAATTCATTAAAAGCCAAAAGCAATTCTGCGTATCCTACTCCTCAATTGGTTCAAGCCAATGCTTATAAAATTTGTCGGCATTTCGGTGAAATACTGAGATATTATTTTCCCTGTAACTAGACAGACTAAACATCTGATAATGATGCATCATGTATGTTTCTTCGATTTGAGGACGATACTTTGCCTTAAGTTTGGAATAGAGGCTCGTGGATTTTTCCTCACTTAGACTGTTTAACGTTACAGAATTTACGCATGTGTAAGGAAGGTCCACAAAGCTAACATAATTACAATAATCGATTTACGTTTGAAGTATTTCCATTTAATTAGAGTGTACTATTGCGCTTAATGTTTGAACTTGATAACTTGAGGCATTTTATTTACGAACTGCAGAGTCATGATGGTTTCCTCTTAATTAAGCGAAGCAACATTCACATAGCGAGAAGTGTATGTTGTGGCAAATAAATTAAAGTGGCTAATCGTGCAATTCTTAGTCAGCGTAGAGGTTCAGCCGTATAAAGCTCATGCAAGCCACCAATTGCAGTAGTCAGAAAAAAGCGTAGATGAATCCCGTTCGTTTGCCAATGAACAATAAGCATTGTTGAGCGGAGACAGGGAACCTGCTTGTCTAGTAGAAGCAATGCATGTACCTTAGCACCGTTAATCGCCTTACCTTTCTACATGATGAAAGGAGTAAGTTACGACTGTAAACCTAAGAAGGTACCACTGTAAAAGCATGCTTTCCGTCACATTCCACCCTTTATCAATATCTGTGGCACTGCCGAGCTTCGTTAACAACGACACCTGTCAATAGATCAGCTGTATATTGCATTTTTCTGTACGTTTGGCCATGGGCTTGGCTTGTCCAGAGCTAACCTCGTATTGCTTTTTCACGTTAACTATGCCCTCGATAATGGCATGGAACGAAGCCTACGCAAGTCGGAGGTACGTCTCGACATTTCAGATAAAATGTCATCTTGCGCTAAAAAGCCATATGTAAAGTAAATTTCGTAGTTTTGTTTTTACTGCTTATCATCTTAAAGCTGTAGAGCCCTGAAAATAGAAATGTTATATTTTGGAGGAGATCTTTAAACGCTATGGGCTATTGAGACTCACGGTCTAAATTAAAGTGTAAAAATTCAATAATAGTAACCAAGGAATATGCTCCCCGGCCCTGATAAAACTGCCCTGGTTAACTTTAATTACACTTTTATGTGATACTCAGGAAATCATGTATGGATTTGTACTATATTGCTGCTAGTAATTTCTTGTTGAATGTGATAGGCAAAGATAATTATAATTAGTATGTTGTAACAGTGATACGCTTTAAATTGAGGCAAAGTACAGACCATTGATTTTTAATCATCCGAACTTTTGATCGACTTCATAACCTAATCTTTTATGCTGCATATCAGTGGTAAGCCAATTAAGTATTTTTGCATTTCTGTGATTTTGTTTTTCTGATTCTTACACACCAGTCATTGCGAATGAAGAAGAATTGAATCAGTGTGTAAATTCTTGACGCAACAAAAGTAAATCTTTTTAGTTGGTGTCGTTTAAGAAGAAAGCTCGGCAGCATTTGCATTTAATCTTGCTTCGTAGCTCGCGCAAAATTCTTAGTTACAAATATGGTAGGCAAAAATTGGAGAGAACGATTTTTTCATTAATTTGGTTAGGTTTAATCTGTGAACTTCGTTTTTGCAGTCGAGTTGAATATATTGTTTATGTTTCTTACAACTTGTCACAAGAGGAAACGCAAAGTTAATTATTGAGAGTCTATGCTAGTTTTTATCGTAGAAAGAGAGACTGGAATTTTGACCTACGACCTTCAGAATGCAAATAAGCATATTTGATAAATGTCATCATGGTGCTAACGTATGACATTGACACATGTTTTAGATACCTTATTTTTATACTTCGGTAGATTCAAATTATTTTACAACAACATTGCCATCCGTAAAGCCTTTATCAACTGAAGAAATTGATAACCTTCGGTTGACAGATATTTGGTGTATTAAAATATCTGTCGGCATTCGGCCGGTGACGTTGATTAGACAGCTGATTCGTTGTTTGGGCAATGGTTTGGTGATTTCACCTGTAGGTGGACCTTGTGAACATGCAGAGGGATTAATCTAGAAATGTAAGCATTCACCGATGCTTATGCAGTTGCTAAGAGCATAAGAAGTTTGATAAGATTGGGGTGATTATGAAATGAGTTCAGGGGCATAGCGATGTAATTTTTTTTCTACTGCACCTGATGTACCTGGATGGACTGTTATTTAGTGTGAATTACACACTTTAGGGATCTTAGATCCGATTGTATTTAAGTTTAAATCCATCGCAAGAAACGTAACACGTAGTGTCGGTCCGTCAGCAGCCATCTTTCGAGACACCTTTTGAACTGCTCGAACGAGAGTATGTACGTTAAAAACACCTTTTTTAAAATAACAGACATTTTAAAACATGAGTTGCTTTCCCTGACTAGAACAAATCACCATATCAATTAACTTGGCTGAAAGGGATTTTTTGTATCTTAGGGATATAGTATTTATCTTGAGTTTGAAGGTTGTCAGTAGAAAGTAGTTGCGGTATAGGGAGGCACATGTTGAGTGACTGGATCGCGAAAATACCTTGGTGTTGTTAAAGAAGGAGAGGGACAACGAGGGTGTATGAAAGACTTATTTCAATTACTAATGTCTGCTTTATCGAATGCGGTAAATTTACAAAGTTGCTAGCAAGGCTGCCCTAGTTGCAATTGATATTAATGAATGATTTTAAAATTTCAATAACTGATTTTATCTTTGTAGACTTTCAGTAAGATTTTACGCCTCTTTCGTTTGCGTGCTAAACGTTCTGTAGTTTAAAAATCGGGTATCTTTTCGTCCCCAGTTATTTTCAGCTGATTTTTTTATGATTGAAAATGTTTATGTCGCTTTGCACTTACGATTTTAATTTTACCCGTTGTGTTTTCAAGAAATGTGATGTAAACGTACAAAAATGCTCTTTTTCTTAAAAATACGTTCTCAAAAAGCATGAGTGTTCCAGTTTTTCGCATTTTTCATATTATCATTTGTCGCTCTTTGTGTTGATATATGATTTGTGTGTGGTGTGATAATTTGCCCTTCTATAAAAGAACACAGACAATAAGATTCAGGTCATTAACGTAGCTTTGCGCTATGGGGCAGTAGTTTCACTGCGTAAAGTTCGTATATGCCAGTTTTTATTGTAATGAGGTATGTTGTTGGCCTTCGAATTCCTGTGGAAACCAGGCTTATGGTTTCCCCCTCTTGCTAGATTTTCCATAGTTCATCGAACGTGCCACCTGCCAAGGTATATTCTTTGGGACATTCTGTCGTTCCTGATGCTTCCTATCCGAAGGAAACTTAGTATACAGCTTCTTGATAAAGCCAGTATCACAAAATTAGATTACTTGGACTTGGAACTTCCCAAAATGGATCTGTTGCAAATCGAGAGGTTATGGAAGCTGGAGGTATCACGTGCAGGCACCAGACGAAGCAAAATTGCTAGATTGGCAAAGAGGAGGAATGACACACTCAAAAAAAGCAAGCGAAGAAACACGTATCTCTAAAAGAAATAAAGATTTGCTCCAGGACAGACTTTCAGTTGTTGACGTATGACAGGAGGGTATGTTGCAAACCTGTATGTAGGGTACATTCGATTGTTAGTCTCTCTATATTTGATATGTACACTTATGTAATAGCCTTAGTGTACTAGAGTACTTTAAGAAGATTCTTTTATGCAACATGGAAAGTAGTTCCCAAACGGAAGCAAAGGCTCCCATCACTGTAGATTCAAAGGTTTGATTTAATCGTCGAATGTCGATGTACACAACAGATTAATGTTGATCTGCTGACGACAAATGCGACATTTTTAGATTTTTTCTATCGTCTTCACCAGCAGATAACGAATCAGGCTTGGAATAAAACATTTTAATGACTATTGTAATTAGATCCCACTAAACTGCTACCACAGAAAGAATGAAGAAACCAGAGTCTAAAATTTCTTTGGTTTAAAAGCATCCTTTAGTGGTGGTATTATTGGGTAGAGAGGGGACTAGAAGTTGTTTTTGCGACTCAAGGCAAGAAAGTGAAAGTAGAAAGGCCTTCTCATATTTATGGTTGGATAACGTGCTTTGTATTTGTCAGTTTTTAATATTAGTGTAACATGTTGAGCTTCGCATACCTGCGTAATTAAAGGCGGCTTTAAGTGAGGACGGTTGGACGTATTTTCTGCTGCGTTCTCAGTTTGTCGGCCCAAGGTAACGAATTTTTATGCCTAAGGAAGAATTGGGGGGAGGCGAAAAGTTTGCCTTTCTCTTTGAATATTCGGGCCATTATCGAAGTATCGTAAAATCAGTGAGGATCAACCCAACTATACGTATGCAAGGCCCAAATTGACTGATTGACTTACTTGATGATTGGTCGGGATTAGGTGAGAAAGTTTCATAGTTTAAGGAAAATGAGGGCTGACCAAAAGTTAATCGTAATACTTTTCGGCTGAAAGAAACCCCATAATAGTTGAATCTTGTTATAGTTATTGTGAAACCACTCGCTTGCGAACTAACGCACAGGAGACAAGGCTAACAAATAAGGAAGCGCAGCAGTAGATAAATGTAAAAAGTAGCTGACACTTGACAAATGCGACATCGGTTAGTTGTAAATTGATATTTCATAAACACTTTTGTGTAATGTATTTTTGTACAGCTTTTTTAAGTATTTTTGTATTTTAGTAATAGTGGTATGTAGGTTAGAACACGTGTTTTAAGTTGGTGACATTTTTAAAGATCACGATACACCATTTATCTCCGGTGTTGCTTCATTGCGGTACCTTGTGTTTTGTTCAATTGTGAAGCCAGAAAGCACGAAAAATTGATATTTAATATGCCAAAGGAAGGATAAGCATCGTGTGCAATGAGATAAAACAACGTATTTTTCCGCGTAGGACATAGGACATTTGCATACGCTTTTGTTTTTAAACCCTGTGCTATATTTTGGAAAAACATTGAACAGTTGACGGTTCTTCAGAAACTCCAAATCCAGTTGTGATTTCCGTACCTAAAGTTTGACTTTTTCCAACTTACGAAATTTATTTTGTGTTATAGGTGAGAGATTTTGTAGGGGTCTGTTTGCGGGAAAAGTTTCCCGATTTCTATCAGTCTGGAGTGGCATCTGTTCTGTACAGTTGTGTTACATTGCCGACGATTTTTCTTTAAGCTTTGCTTTGTTGTGAGGTGGTATCCGGCCAAAATTGATTTAACTTATTCTGTGGTTCCTCATTTTTAAGTTTGTAGTGCCTTCTTGTTACTTGTAATTTGTCCCAAACCAAGTGGTGTACTACATCTTTTAAGAATGTCTTCTTCGATGATGCTTGGTCGTTTTCTAGTACAGAATTTTTAATTCAATAGGTTTTATGTGTGTACCTTTCTAAATAAACTCCTCTTTGAAATTTTGAAAACCCTGTTTCCAATTTTCAGTATGAGTGTGGACAGTATTCGATGGAGGTATTTTATCGTAGTGCGGTGACGCTTTGTTCAGCATCAAAGTCCACGACTGTGAAGATTTTCTTGGCGTACTCAGCTGTTAGTATCGTCCTTGTGAAGTAGTGTCTTGTTGTCGGTAGCACATTGTTCCTGTAAGAGCATAATTGCGCTTTTAACGTTGAAAGGACTTTCACACATTTAGTGACGTGTATGAAGAAACCAAAGTTACCAATACACTAAAAACTTGCGCATAAAAGGACTGTAATTTCTTGCCTTTATTTCGTAGAAGTTTTTCTACTTTCTTTATACAAGGGGTGTTCATTTCGTGCCTTCTTCTATCATGCTTGCATACTCTGTAATCATCAAATATCGTTACTGCGTGGCGCAATCAGTGCTTCAGATTACTAAGATTTCAACGCTGCTCTGTTCATTACAAACGTTTGGTGCGTGACTTTTAAAGGATTGCACTACCTTATTCTGTTGCTGTTTGGTTTGTTGAGGGTCTTTTTTGTGTTTCAAGCCATTGTTACTTTAGCTTTCCAGCGTTAAGATCTTGCTGGACATATTTCTTGAGTTTAACTTTACACAGTGTAAACGTAGACCAATGAAGGCATCATATATGCAGCAGAGTTAGCGAACGCGCGATAGATCGTCCGAAATTCTGATAATTGAAAACTATGTATTGGAGAGTGGATTGTTTTATCACGCCCAATACGTTTGTTTAAGGATAAAATTAGGGATAAAGTAACAAAGTGGTAGAAGGTAGACGAAAACTGTTTGGTATAGACACAGAATTTGGCAGAACCCACCTTGTCTTAGAGAAAAGGCCGAATCGAACACGTCTGTGTATTATTGCAGGAATTGTTACTATGAAAACCCTGTGTAGGTCAATGATAAGTTTTGTAGAAATATTTGAATAGCATACTGGTGGCAGCGTTACTCCGTTTTATGTTCGATAACAGTTTGTCTAAACGACCCCGGTTAAAACAAAAATATCAGTATACGATGTGGCCAATAGGTTTGGAAACGAATGTTCATTCCATTAGCCCTTAAGAAGAGAATCACTCAGAAATCGGTAAGAAGATAAAACGTGATGTCTTATGGTGTTGCACATTTGACGAAATTATACAGTGTAGCATCTACATCACTCGAAAATTTAACTAATTACAATACTTCTGTTAACAGTCCCAACTTGTTTACGTGATTTTAAGCATAAGAGTTACTTTCTCGCAAAACGCTGTGGACGCCATTAAACGAATGCCTCTGTTGTCTTCGCATCAAGCGGCAGTATCTGGGAGTGCATTGTTTATATTTTATGTAGCTCTGATACCTCTTGTTTCTTGTTTTCTGTAATATAAGTATAAACACTGTGCTTTGTGTGAAACTCACAAAGACCCCGTAGGTGTATTTCCTTTTTCTCACGAGAATAACATAAAGTAAGCACGTACTTAATCATTGCGGATGTTTTGATTTTTGTAGCTCTAGTTGTCAGTTATTTTGATGACGTAGGGCTCTGCTCGGTCAGCAAAGATATGCTAAAAAGAGCAATGGATGCTCAGTGATGTCCCTGAAACACTTTAACTCTTTTCTGGTAACTGCCTGTAGATAAAGCACACGTCTTGAAACGAGATGATGTTAACAACAGAATGTGGCACAAATGCACGTTCGTGTCGATTAAGGTCGCGTTTTGTATATTCGACTTATTATCTATTTATGTTTGAAAAGTTACAGTTCTCAAGAGCGTTTTAGTGGAGATTATTCTTCAATTGCACTAGACGCATTGTTAGTTTATCCAGAAATTACTACTTGTTCTGGCATTGAAATATGACACTATCCTCCTTTTAGTTTCGTCTAGTAAGACATATTACAGTAACAGGAGAGATATAGTAAGCCGTTAGCGATTACTTTGACGCTGTTTTTTCGTTTCGTTGTTTGCCTTTCATTTAATGGCAGCTAACTGGAGTCATTCGAGTCATTGTAATTTGTATCAACTTTAGGCCATGTAAAATAGGATATACCGTGTCTTTCTGTGGTAATACTTCACATAAGTTCACTTATGATATTGAACTACTTTGTTCTTGCCCTTTGCTTTGTGTACGAGTTTTACTTGTGGTGAGAGCATATCTTCTTAAAACACGATCATTCATTTATCAGTCGTTTGGGAATTTCTAGGAAGTATCGTTTGTGATTCGTTCAGCGGAGAGTGAAACAGTGGGTTTCATGTTTAAAGTAGGAGAGTGCAGAGAATCTTTTGATCCCCTATGTTTTATAAAAATACAAAACGCGAGTCATTAACAGATCGGACGTTTTCGTCTGCCCGACGGTATATCTGTACGATACCCTTAATTACCCAACCATAAGTTACGTTAACCATGAGTTTAGTTAAGCATAACTTAAGCGTGTTAAATTACCAACTTTGTCATTAACAATGAACGCGTGACCAACTATTTACTCGCCCAGCCCAAGGCAGCGCGGGATTGCTTTAAGCGAACTGGAAGCAGGGCATGGCCAATCGAAAGGCGTAGGACTACTTGAAGAATTTGTTGGTTTTCAAGCAATGATCACTCTGCAACTTAAGCTTCAGTGCCTTTTCCGAACTGTGCCTTTTAGATGCACCTGAAAAAAAAGCAAGAAACGGAGTCTTTAGTATAGCGCAGTGATATCGTGTACTTTCGGAAGCTAGACTGCCGAGTTGCGCAGGACGAGAACGTATAAGCAGACAGTGTTGTCAAGAATGTAAGGTGCAAATGGTTTGTCTCGCCGATATTCGTCCCATGTATCACCTTTATCCAACATAGATCCCGTCGAACAGTATAATTTTACTCGTGTGAGTACCAGGGTCAACAATCTACTGATTACCACGGCGAATTTCGGTGTTGATAACTCTTAATCGCAGATATGTTTGGATTTAATTTTGCTTAAGTATTGATTGCTCGCCGAGCATTGCCACTGATTCTTTTACTTAAACAGAAATGAAGATACGGATCTTTCCGCTTTAGCCTATTTTTGCGATAAAGACGGTCCTGCAGGCCAAGTTATCAGTAACTGTCACGAACTCAACTGACAGCTGCTGTTAATTTTCTGACCTACCCACAGCCTTGGCGCAGTGGGTGGGTTTGTGTATGTATGGATGGATGGATGAATAGGTGACTCGGTGGCGAGTGTACTGATGGATAGATGGATGGGTTTGTTTTGGATGGAAGGATCAGTGGGTGAGTGTACTGATAGGTGGATCGGTGGATGGATAGGTCGATCAATTCGTAAACGCCGAGCCTTTGACGAAGAGAGCCCGATTGAATTCTTGTTCAAACGTTTTTGCAGTAAGGCACATTTGATCTTCCCAATACAATCTCCGTTCCCAGTAGATATTTAACTAGACAAAAATTAGCGTACATTTGTGTTCATAGGTTATTATTTTGGCTTTACACCAAAATTTGACTAAGGTCTGCTACTAAAGTACTTTTCTCGTAGGTTATCTATTCTGTTATTCATTTCTTCTTATATAATGGTAATTCATGTTACTACCCTAGTTACCAGAACCCTGTGAGTTATAACCGAACGACTAGAGAAAGCTAAAATACGCTGAGTCAAGCCGCTAAGATGAGTAACGATTTGCTTATTGTAGTCATTGTCAAGTTTCCTTGTCTAATAGGTCTAACACTGTGCCACACCTGTAAAGTTTGCATGTTCTGATTAAAAGATGTCAGATACCAGAAGTTAGTGTTGGGTTAAACTGACTGTAATCGGCCCCTTCAGTTTCCTTTCGACGGGGAGTTCTTGAGTCAAAGCTTTCGCAGAAAATGATATGTGTGTTAGCTTTAAAGTACCTGACGATATTATATTGACATAAGTTTTCTCATGATTTCAAATATAATCGTACATTTGCGTACCTGGAAGCAATTATAAAGAACAGGTGACCATTACTGAATTCGGTGAAGATATGGAGCCGTCAATCATAAGATCCTGTCAGCCAGATAGTAGCGTTAGCATCGCGGAGTATTTAATGTTCCTTTGCACAGCGGCAATTATTTACTGAATGTGTTATGGCTCTGAGTTAATGTTGATAGTTTTATTTTTGTCGATGTGCGCACTTGTCGCTGCGCCGAAAATTTCCTCTCTGATTTGTGTTAATCGTTACTCGGGGATTCTGATTCGGGGATAATAAAGGAATACTCAATGAAAGGGGTAAAACAGTTTGTCCAGGGGTGTAAAATTATTAAACATAATTGTGGCGTTAATTTCACCTCAAGAGATTGTCAAGGAATTTTGATCTTATCCCTGCTAAACTTTCGGAGTTACGCCTTATGTTGCACAAACAAAACAACATTGATCGTAAATTGCGGTAAATATATTTTCTTTTTGGAACTTAAATTTTGGATTAAGTATGTAGAGCTGAAGCTTATAGGGATGATTTCTGAATTTCTAGTGTATTCTAATGCAGTAGTGTAATAGATGGCGGATGAGGTTTGACGACAATTTAAAGGTACCCAAATTTCTTGACGACGAGGGGATCCCATCAAATCTTCGCAGCCAGTGTAGGCGACTAAGTTCCCCAGGGGGGCTAACGTTTATGTTACGCCACTGTTCTCATGCCTTTTTGGGAGTATGTATTGTTACGCGATGTATTTACTTAAAACAGCATTTGAACGCAGCGGTGCTCGTGCAATTTCCGTTCACAAACTGTTCGGATCTTATCACTAGTTAGTTTATTGACGTCAAAGACATCACGTTATCTGGACACTGTTCCATCAATAAATCCCAAATTGTCTAAGCCCTGTCAGCTTCGCGATGCATTGTGGTTTCATCTGCTTACCACGTGGCAAAGCATTTTTTAAGAACAAAACGATTCCGCATAAGTAAACCTGCTGCTTTTGCTTTCAGTTGCCCTTGTCAGTACTTGCGTCGTAAAGAATCACTTTCATATTATGTTTGCCTTTTTTACTGGTGGTTTTTAATAGAGAAGGAAGGGAGCTGCTAGTTTCATTTACGTCTGAGATAAACCTGATGTGTCTGTTGTGTGTCTACATTCAAAAAATAGCGCTCTCCTTAATATTAGCGTTAAAGAGGTTCTTATGTTTTTACAGTAGGCAATTCAAAATTTCTCTTCAATTGCATTTATGCGTTAGTTTAGGACAGCTGTTTCGGTGAATTAGACCCTAGCGCCTTTCGTTTGTATCATTATGATTTAGGTGCACTAACCACCATTGTCTGCTTTGTGAATATACACGATAGCTCAGCCCCAGATCGATTTGAACAATGTAAGATGACATAAGCAGATATTTTTCGGTTTGGTACAATCAAATTCCTTTAGATGAGCACGATACCCGATCGAACTTCACTTTGGTATGTGTAACAGAAGCGATCTTTGCTAGGCGTAATTGTTGCGTTACGCATGGTCGCTTTCCGAAATGGGGAGTTTTTTGCCTGAAGCGATAGGAAAACGTCCAATGAAAACTCTGACTTGTTATAATTGACGAATTTTAATTGCTATCACAGAGGTACTGAACAAGATTCATCTTGTCCTAATTTTTCATTATTTTACAAATTGATCGTAAAATTGATTTGAAGTGGATGCTAGGTCTGGCAATGATTAATTTCTCGCCCTAGAAAATCATACTGGCGAAATTGTGCTGTTATCGTAGTTTTTCAAGGATAATTTTGTCACCTTCGGCGCCACAATGTCTACTCTTAAGCTGAAGTTTGCCTTTACTTGATCTAAAACTCACATATCCAAGATTGTACTTTATTTTGTGATACGAAACAGTAATTCACGGGATGTGAAGCCTTTGAAATATTGTTTATTGATGTTAAGTCACGATTGGCCTATTGAGTATCATGGAAACAGGATCCTTGAAGTCAGTCTTTGGTAAGAAAATAAGTCGACAGCATAATACCCTGCTCAACTTGACGCGTTTCCTTTTCTGGCTGCTAATCCTTATTTTGTATTGGGATTGATGTCGATTTGTCAGGGCCATAAGTTCTTGGCTCGTTTGTAATGCGTTGTCTCTTGAGCCCACTATGGTGCGCATTATAATGCTTTAAGATTCGGTGTGAGTTTCAATTCATACGATAAAGAAGCAACAGGGGTGTGTGTTGTTTCTCGTGTCTAACAGCTTTAACATCGAACAAATATCAGTAGAATGGAATGACAAATTATTTAAAAAAAAACAGAAAGTAAAGTATCCGCTTACCTTGAATTTGCCAAAAATGTTGTATTCAGATTTTGTTGTTTACAGTTACCCACTGTTAAATGTGACGCCAGCAACTGAACCTCTAATGGAAGCCATGTCGTACTAATATACTCAACCCCGTGAATGATACTGTATTTTCAGCCGCATGCGATGTCAATGCACGTGATTTCGTTGCTTATGAGGTTGAATGAAATAATCCATGTTCAAATCCATAGAAGTTTACATAACAATTTCATCCTGATTTCATCGCTATCGTCAAATGACACGTTCCTTGCTGCGTCTGTTCGTATTCACTTGCGGCTTGTAATAGAAGTAACTCCATAGTAATGAAGGGAGGAGATTTGTTGATCTCCATGTTACTGCTGCTTTTGTGCTCCTGAAGTCCCGGTGTAATTTGAAACTGACAGAAGTCAGTCATTTAATGCTTGTCATAAAAATGAATATAGGAAGGCTAAACAAAGTTGCTTAGCCCTTACTGGAATTTGATATCTTATTTTGTCCAGACAAGGGCATCGTGCCACTGGCTTTGCTCTTTCCTAAGACAGGTTCTGAGCACCCACCGATGATCGTGATTATTGTGTTATACAGCTGAGTTTCTTTGTGCGCAAAATAACCCCCGCTGCCCGGCAGTCCTTTTAACGATAACTTCACATCGTGTTTAGTCTAAATTTAGTGATTTTGTGTTAAGGATGTTGGCAGTGTGGAAATAAAGGGTGTTGTCAAACCGCCTGCATGCCAGTAGTTGTGTTGGCCATGAAGATCCGGTGTAGCCAGAGGTAATTTATTAGAAGCAGACATCAGGTTCGGGAGAACACAACCTAAAATTGCCGTAGGAAGTGTAGTGTTAGTTTTTAGAACAGTCAGTACAGGGTTTCATTTCTTGCCTTTTCAAGTCATTCATTTTACTAATCAGAAAGGGGATAGAATTTACTAGATTCAAAAGTTTGCTTATCTGCCAGAACCTCATGCGTTTCCTGTTTATTGCCACAAAATGTGGCTGTATTACTTGAGCAGAATATCCGTTGTGGGCTCCGAAGGTTTTGGGAAGTGAATAGCAAGGTCAGTAAGAGTGGAAGAGAAATACGAAATCCGTCTTTAATCACCAATATCAGATTACTCTGATAGATCTTGTTTCATCTCCCTTTAAATAGATCTGTCCATGATGTTAAAAGGAAACAATAGATGAAAAGCTTTATAATGCGTATTTAGAACTTCCTTTTAAGCGGCAATTACATATGCAAAACATCAATCTTTATTATATAGAGGAGAGACCAAGTCAAACGATAAGTAACTTGTGTCGAAGTTCTTTCTTGTAGTATTTATGCAAACTATAAGCGTTAAAGGTTGACACTCTGTTCAAATCGGATTATTTTGTGAAAACTTGTTCCATCCTAACTGTACAATTACTGTGAACACCTCTATTTCATTAAGTCTTTGAAGCTTTTGCTTGTCTGTTATTGGTTGCATAGTTGTCAAGAACAAATATATTTTAAGTGCATGCATTGATTTATCCTTGAAAGTACTGTTGCGTGAAACGGAGATGATTAAGTCGACGTCTCTAGGATGGCTGTAATTCGACGGAAACTATATGGTTCAGCATCTATTTGCTGTCACTTTACTTCAAAATGCATTCCATGCTGCTTAACATTAACTTTAATAAAGCAGGAAGTTTCGTGTAAACGTCATGTCATTATGCACTATCTGTCTTATGACATTGTACAAGACGATCTTTCAGAATGAGGTCACTTCCCGGGGATGGATAAAGTGATTGAAAGTACATCCACATGTGCACAATTGCGATTAATGCAGAACCCCATAATATAACATTATATAT
>JANTCA010046146.1:6110-18739 GCA_024741275.1 Chironex yamaguchii
ACTTTAAAAGTCTTAATTGTGGGAAATAAGAAGTAAAAGTGTAACAAGGCTGTAACACAATCACTCCCTGTCTCTTTCAATCATTTAATTGCTATAATATAACATACTTTAAAAGTCTTAATTGTGGGAAATAAGAAGTAAAAGTGTAACAAGGCTGTAACACAATCACTCCCTGTCTCTTTTAATCATTTAATTGCTATAATATAACATACTTTAAAAGTCTTAATTGTGGGAAATAAGAAGTAAAAGCGTAACAAGGCTGTAACACAATCACTCCCTGTCTCTTTCAATCATTTAATTAACTGCGACGTAACGATCCTGTGAAATTTAGTTATTGGACGAAATTACACACAGTCTATTTCGAGCCACATTGGTAGTCTATCACTAACTTTTTGCGTAAAACTGCCAGACCAGAAGGCAAGACGCTAGTCCGTAACGACGGTGTTTCGCCTTGCGGTAGAACGTAAATTCATACTTGCGCCAGTCCCCAACGCATTATGACCCTGCAAGATTTGTTCCACATTACTTATGTTAGATATCTTGGTCTGCTATTACCATTCAGAGAGCAATGTCGGTGCTTGAACAACGGTTTTGGCTGCTTTAAAGATAATGTACACTCTCAATCGATTACTGTAATGTCAGTCATGTTGATCCGCGCCTTAATTTTTCTTGAAATCGGGTAATGATTTATATATGGCCATTGTTTTTAATGGGGGCATTGGTGTTCATGAACGCTGAAAAAGTTATCATGGGGCAGTAACAAACTGGGAGGAAGAAGAATTTGGCAAAAGGGAAAGATTTTGAGAATAGGGAATGTGTTAGAATAAAACTTTTTTGCTGAAGTACTCGGAGTAGTGAGAGCTACGAAGTTAGTGAGACTGTGAAAGCTGTATACAAACTGGCTATCATGCGCCTTTGGACTAACAGTATAAATGTTTGGCTACCTAATGAAGAGGATCGCCCGTCCTCATCATCTCCAGACGCAGAATAGTAAACCCGGAGCTTAAACTGAAAGGAGTAGACCAAAGAGTACTCTGCTTCTTGCTTCTATTTCGGACTTTGCTTCTTACTTCCGAGATCTAGTTTTCTGTTTCTCAGGTGAGTGCAGAGACCAAGTAGTGTCACCGTTAAAGTACTTAGCACAAGACTGATGCCATTGCCACAAAGTCAATTTTTCTGGTCTTGCGCTATAGATTGTGAATGTGTAGAGTCTTCCTTAAGCCTCAAACCCACCTCAAAAAACGTGATCTGTCATTCAGTGTTAGGGTAATTTTTTATCCAAGTCCGTCCACAGGTGTCATCATCTATGTGATAAAGTGATGAAAATGTTGCTGCACCCGTCAAAACACCGTATGACCAGTAGAGAATTTTCTAGAAATGGTGGGACATTATAATATATTTCATGGCTATTTCTGTGTGGAGTATTCCAGACATCGTACTAGTAAATTTCCTATGGAGTATCCTCAAGACAACAGATGTGTATCTCCCAAAGTGCAATTGTGCTGACTGGGTACAAATATAGAAACACACATTCATTTATTCTGAGTTAATTGTATTCTAGGGTCGAAGGATGTCTCAGAGGATTACCTTTCACTTTCTCAACTGAAGTGGACGGCGCATATTTAATTCCAAAGGTGATGTTAGTAATGTCTTTAATCTGTCTGTGACTATGTCTTCTGTCTTTATATTATGTCTTGTGTAGTGTAGTTGATCGTTCAGGACATCCTTTTATATTTCACAGGATTTAGAAGCCAATATTAGCACCAGATATGGCGCCAGTGGTTTTTACTAGCGTGTTTTCAAGAGAAAGAACAGAGAAAATTCCTCTTAAAATTTCTCTAAAAATCGTCATTGGTATGACCAAATGGGTTGAAAAGTTTATTAGCATGTGATTTGAAGAATTAGATGCACAGTAACCAAGAATGATATCGTTTATTAGCATGTGATTTGAAGAATTAGGTGCGCAATAACCAAGAATGATATCGTTTATTAGCATGTGATTTGAAGAATTAGATGTACAGTAACCAAGAATGATATCGTTTATTAGCATGTGATGTGAAGAATTAGGTGCACAATAACCAAGAATAATATCTTTTCGTAAATAATCGCTGGCTTTTTTAAAGGCTTTTAGTAGTTCCATGGCATCCATTCTCTCCACTTCGTTCTGTCTTCTTCTTTTCTCTTTGCCATCCAGCATTCTCATTCTTTGTTTTGTTGTCCTGTAGGAGTACAGGGACATCAATGTTGAACCGTCTCCTGGGAAAGTGAAGTCCATTATCCATACCAAGGTATCTTTATCTTTTAGAAATCATTTTAAACGCTGCGAATGAGCATGTTTACTAATGAATTACTCAAGTTTCGTCTCATATCCAAGCGTTTGATTATTTCCGCTGGTCAAAGGATTTAGTTAGGTCAGATATTCATCTTGGGCACGCATATAGATATTGTAAATTTCTATAAGTCTACAATCTATGATTGTAGTCACTTTAGAACACATTTCCCATTAATATCAAAATCAAGCACTCCGATTATTCAATTAACATGGATTTCCCCCG
Organism: Chironex yamaguchii; assembly: GCA_024741275.1. Taxonomy (NCBI): domain Eukaryota; kingdom Metazoa; phylum Cnidaria; class Cubozoa; order Chirodropida; family Chirodropidae; genus Chironex; species Chironex yamaguchii. The sequence continues at coordinate 8,666 of JANTCA010046146.1, forward strand.
CGATGATCTCCTAGTCACTTTCATGAAGATATCAATACGAAATATGGTAACTGGATTATCTCTCATTAGCACTATGAAGGTTTCATTACCGAAAAAGTAATCCAGAATTCAGGATTTCATTCTGATCACCTCCAAAATTTAATGGGATTTCACTTGGATCAAGACTGATCACCTGATTTTTTTCTCATGAGGATCCGTTCAGTAGTTGTGGGGTAATCCTGCTGACAGACAGACAAACAGACAAACAAACGCCGCCAAAAACAATACCTCCTTGGCGAAGTTAACAAGGCATTCCAAAGTTAGACTGCTTTGCAAGCAAGGGTTATTTCTCCCTAGGCTAATATTGTCTTTGGAAGGTGCCATGCTTTGCCCAGACTTTAATCTCTCTGATGTTGGTTAAATGAGTATCAGTGCAACTGGGGGAAGAGGTTAGAATGATGACTGAGGAATGGCAGTTACCCCGTGAGTACCACCCCTACCGTGAATGATACAGCAAGTAAGAAGAAAACGAGTATTCGTGGTGACGCCAGCTTTAGTCGAATATCTTTTTGTCTTCTTGGAAGATATTACTGAGAGATCGTTTCATCTTAATAATAATTTCTCAGTTTATGTTATGTTGTAAAAATCTACATGAAATAAAATCTTACAAAAAAAACTTTCTGGATGTGTTAGCAAGCGTTGGTTGGTGTTTCAGATATCCAGAGCTCTCAAGGTGAAAAACTGAATATGAGTGAGGTTGTTTACGTCTTGCACATTTTTGAGCTCTTCTAACACCCTCAGATTTGATTTAAATGCATCTTCAAGGTACTTTGCATGTTAATATTTACAAGCTTTTTCTGCGATAAGTACTGAAATAATCTGGTCTACTTGCCTAAGAAAACAGTTTTAAGTCAATGACTCTAGCCCAAGGAACAGCTGCATTAGAGATACACTCTGCATAAAATTTTGTTTTAAGTTTAAATGTTTAACTCTTAAATGTCTACCTTAAAACAATGTCAACTTGTAGTTTGTTGGCAATATTAGCGAAAAACGTATCTGGAGTTATGAAAAATTGGAGATACATACTTTTCTACCAAAATTCTAAGAAAAAGTTATTTTTTTTTTCTTTTTGCGTGCGAGAGTGAGAAATAGCTCTGTGTGGGTCTCACTTCAAATGCGTGAGACTCAAGAGCTCGTGATATCTTAGAATCAGTTTCTTTCCATTCGTTTTGAGTTATCAATCAAAGTCTTGGCACCATCAGTGTGATTCCACGCGAACTGTATGTCGGTGGATGCTTTAGAAAATAGTAGCAGCTTTGAGCTCGTAGTAAAATGCAAATCCTTCGCAGTCTGCTAAACCTCGACATCTTTTTTACTGATGGGCGTCACTCCAGAAATTTCCATATCCGGTCAACTGAAATACTCAAGAAACATGTTTTCCTTTTTATGGTAGTGGTTTTGGTTGTTAAGTTGGTTTCTATGGAGTTTTGTATTTATAATACCATACGTTTTTATTCTTTTTTAGCCTGGGCCTGGGCCCAAGTTCATCGACATGCAAAATTCTGTTTCCTTTGAAGTGTAAATGACCGACATTAATTACGAGTAGGCTACCTACAACAAAATTGGATTGGACTTTATTCCTATGTAAATTTCTCTAGTAAATTTCTCACGAGGGTAACTACAATAGCTCACGCGATTTTGTTATTCTTATTAATTGTTACTTTGTGTAATTTGCGCTATTCGTCATTCACTCGAACTCGTCTGCGAGGGCCATGTTATTTGTCGTGGGTTTCATGTAATCAAAGTTCCATGAACTTGAGTTGTGTCGTAAAATAGGTATCGAGAGCGGATTTTTTGAAAGAATTGCTAACTATTACATTCAGAGTCTTTCCATAGAACATTTTGTTTTACAATCAGCATTCGTATTTCTCATCCGACATCTGTTTAAAGAGATCATGTGACACAAGCTTACATTCCGTGTGGAATAAGATTTTAACACATTTTAACCATCACCTGTTACTCTGAAAAATACACTTGTTTGCAAATCCAAAATTTGGAACTTGTGATAAGCATTATTAAGTTAAGACTTCATTAAGATTGAAACTGTAAGTAACCCTATGTACGCTAGCAATCAATCTTGACACATTTCCCCTCCCTCTCAACTTAAAGTATTATTGAGTTCCGCCTTGGTTCTGCTTATATTGTTATTCTGTTATCTACGACCGTAAAACCAACTGATAAGATAACACTGACATGTTTTATCCTCTCATTAGCCCAAATCAAGTTCTGTGTGCTTTTCAACCTACTACCAACAATATCAGTATACCAACAGTGATGCCATACAGTGCCAGGACACATAAATACGCATAAATTTGCTAACATGCCCCACAATGTTTGTCTACGAATTTCTTATTGCGGGGGCAAATAAATAGAACTTAAAGACACCAATGTTTAAAAATGTACGGTCAACATAAGTCACACTATTGCATTTATATCTTCAAAGTTTCAAATGATGTTAAATAAATAGCTATTTAGTCTTGCCACTTCCCAAAATATTCGTAGTACATTTATAGAAGAGGAATCTGACAAGCTTGATAATCGTATCTGCGTTTTCAACTAGATATATTTGAAAGTTGCTTTTGTTATCAATTTGTACGTCATCTAGTTTTCCCCTAAAGCAAATGAATGTCCTTTTAAAGTCAACCCATATTTTCCCATTTTTCTTGCAATTGCAACGTAACTTCGACAAGAACAGATTCCTTTAACTTGTTGTACTGCCCAAATGATTCACTGTGTAGACAATAGGATGTTGGTCTAATTTTTAGTGTACGCTATGCTACAATGACCATAGTTTTAAAAAGAAAAACTGAAGATTTTGATACTGTTAGTTAAATTAAAGAGCAGTAAACATTTCCCCTATTTATAGATTAGGATTCGGATAGCTGATTTTTAGTACGTGCTTTTCTCGCGTGCTAGGTCTCTCTTTCCCGCACTTTCTCCCAGATTTTCCACGTACTACCTTAGATTTGTAGAGCAATCTGATACCACTATGATACACCTTTCAGCTGCATGATTATTACATCCACTTATTACTGACAAAATGCACTTTTTGAGTGATAAATCTGCCTGTCATTCTCAAAGTAGTGTGATACCAGGAATAGTTGGTCTGACAGTAGCCAATCGTATTGTTTGCATTGTTTTTGAATGACATCTCCTGGAGAAACTATTCTCTTTGCTGGCTACGGTTCAACTTTTTCAACTTGAATAGCTCTGATACCTGGTCATAATATGCACTTAATGGAAGTTTAATGAATATAGTTCCATCAAGGTCGTCTAGTTCTAGGAAAAAATTCATCAACACAATAATTAGATCATGTAAATACATTTGATATGTACAGTGAACCTGGTTTTTTAACATCCAGCTCAGGTGAAAACCTTCCATGAGTTTCACACTAAGAGCAACAAGGTGGCAGCTGCCCTTCTCAAATATAGCACACTCGAAATTCAAAATGATTCCCTGAAAACAGAGATTTTGACTAATAACTACCTCAGTGCACTTGAGCGCTTTAATTCCATTACAAGCCAACGTAAGTACCAATGGGCGTTGCCCATAAATTTAAGTCCTTGTTGATTAATTCAATATAGATATATTTGATTTCTACTGAAATGCCCAAGCAATAATGATGCAAAACTAACGTTAACATCTAATCTGAAATTTGCCGGTGTCTTAAACTATCAACAAGTAAGCAAACCTATCTAGTTTATCAATTTTTAAAGTCATAAACTTCAACATGTTTATTGATTGGCACTCTTTTACCTCTCTGGAGTCCTATATACTTTGCCATCATCCCATGATTTTTCAGATAACGAACTAATCCTGTTACCACGATATCCCTAATTTTAATCTGAATAGTCAGCAACAAAAAGCCACCATTGAACATCGGAAGATTCGTTAACGAATGCTCTTTTTTGACTAACAACTAGAAGGAGCGACAAAGCCAAGACTTAAGACGACGTTAATCTAATTAGGTTTTAAACAGGCATCCGATATTCAATTTGAGAAAATGCTGCCTGAGGTTGAATGATTTGGTCAGTTCCAATATGACCGTCCAGCTTCACGTAATGGACTAGCAAGAAGACCTACGGCAAGGAAGACGAATGATGTACTAAACTTGTTTAAAAAGAATACGGAAAGCACCCAATCTGACCTTGAACACAACGATGACACTTTGTCATTCAGTTTATGACCATGCTACATGGATGACCATGACCTCGCCTCTCATGTCTTCTCAAACCTTCTCGTCACACTTGATAAAAATGCTATATTGTTATTGCGTCCATTGTCGACTTTTCTGGGAATGTAGAAAAGCACGGGAATGCTGCTTTCCGCCCTAAAGATTCTTTAACCAGATCGATATTTTCACCTCAAACACAAACTGGGACATAGTATAAATGTATACATCTGCAAAGCAATTTCAAAATCACCTTAGAAATCACGCAAAGTCCTTCAGCGACGGAAAATACTGCTTCGAAAGGGAATTGTGATGGTACGTTCGGGTACTCAAAGAGGAAAACAAGGTGTCTGGATTTAATTGAATATAAGCCAACTGTAGTGTCTCACTACTAAAGATGAAGAGTGTGTTATCACACCTGCCCAGTGTACAACGTAAATGATCCATAATAATTTGTGCTTAGCTTTTATATCACAATTGAAATATAATATTTGTAATCTTACAGGCAGGTAATATATATGAGATATCTATCTCCATTCGGTCACAGTAACCACAGTACCACCACCAGCCTTACGCTTAGTGTAGTCTGTTACAAGACTAGAGACCGCCAACAAAGAGGCAACGTCAGGAAACTGTTTACCTACTTATTGGGAACCTTTTACCATTGTGCACTTTATTAGGACTTTAACCTTCACTAGCATCTACATCCACATCTTTTCATTGTTCACTTTATTCATTTCTCTAGTCCCTGTGTATGTCTTGTATTTCTATAAATAAGTTACTGTCCTTTGTTTCTACTGCGATTGATCCTAGCTATGTACGTTCGTTCCCAGTCCTCCTTGCATACACAAACATATGGCCTACATGCTGCCTATCATTTTGGTATACAGAAGTTGACAGCGTGGTTTTGTATTAGGAACAGAAATTAAGGTATGATTATGATCACCGGGGCGTCGAACACGGGTCTCACAACTTCGAATGAGCTCAGTAGGAAAGGCGTCGCATTTGCATTCGTGAGCCCCGGGTTTGACGTCCCGATGGTCATAATCATACCTTAATTTTTATCATTTTGTCACATGACTAAGTTGTTTTAGGTCAAAAATTCGTTAATGGGCCAGCTTTTTCTCCAAAAGGGCGGTGAAGTTACACATTTGATATTTGATTTGAGGAAAAGGTAGCTATCGTAAAGGTAAACAGCAACATATACTTAAGTGTCATTACGAAATTAAGCTATAAAAATAGTCAAAACTCTCAATAAGTTTCATATTTGTATTATTTGTCTTCACAGAATCAGGACATAACCTGGAAATGACATTTTTATTTAATTGTGTTAATCTCATATTAATATTGAAAAGGCAAGGTCAGTTTGATCTTACAATTGCTTGACATCCATTCACTAAAACATCCCAGTTTTGTTTTCACTTTAAAAGAAGTTTTTTAGAATTCTACTGTTTCCATTGGAATAAACAATCAGTCTTTCGAAAGATCTAATACATTTTACATCTCATCATTCATACATCAAATCAAAAGTACTTAATTAAATCTTGTCTTTGGTACCGCTCAAACACACCTGTTTCACCACAATACTTTGACTTGGAAAGAGTCCCTACATTGTCAAATTCATTAACATTGGAGTTGAGGCAGAAATATGTACTTTGCAAAGATAGCAATTGTATTTTTCTATAAAGATTCATTCTAATAAAATCAATTCTAAGGGTCCAATTCTGACGTAAAATATTAGATCCCTGGACCTACAAGACATTTTTCGATGACTAAGAAGTCATTGTTTTTCTTATCGATTATAGATATTTTCTGTAGTTTTCTTTCTTTGCAAGTAAAAAGGATACTTAATTACTAAATTCCTGTTATATCGTAATATTTTTAGTAGTCAACGTGTGGTCATACGATGATTTAAAGAGCCTAAAATTTTAGTAAATTAAGGATTAACAATTCCCAATTACAAATTCTTTTCTACAAGGACTGGCTTGAAAACAGACCAGCGGAGCAAGATAATGGTTACAATGATTATTATGGTCATATTGCCGACACTTGTGATGTACACCAAATAAACCAGCACATAGAAGTCTTACTTTGACCCTTAAATGATTATCACACAAGAGGCATCCTGCTGACGTTATCAGGAGTCTGCAGTAAGGCCTTTTAAGCTAGCTCGGTTGATATAAAGAGCCTAAATTTTTACTAAATTAAGGATTAACAATTCTCACTTACAAATTCTTTTCTACAAGGACTGGCTTGAAAACAGACTAGTGGAACAAGAAAATGGTTACAATGATTATTATCTGGCACATTTCGTTTTGAACCATTCTAGAATCTATCAATTCCTTACGTCAAAGATTTACGCCAGAGGCTGTGATCATCTTCACCACTGAATTGCAGGCTCCTCCCATGCATGCACTTGAGGCAAATATATAAATTGTATCATTTACGCCAAACAACTAGAAAATGCAAGATTTTATGCCGGCGTAAAAACAGCAGGTACTGCATACCTCTCATGTCCATGGAGTAACAACCTTAGGTTCCAGTATGGCTAGCAAAGTCCGCCGTAGAAAATTAGACTAAAAGAGATGGCAACAACGTTATTTATTAGTGAAATTAATCGATAGAAATTAGTAATAAAATGCTACACAATATCACAATAAACGATATTTTAACAAAGAAGAGGGATAAATGTCTTTTTATGCTCTTTTTTTCGTTGAAATTCCTTGATTGTTTATTAGAAATCATATTCGAAAATGATTAAAAACAAATATGGGTGTTTTATTTATTTAAATGTTTCAACTCTAAAATAAAGTAAGGTTTGCTTGACCGGGAAAGCAAGTATCTATTGTTAGCAAGACTCCGGATTTACGTCATTTATGACATAATTAAGTGCTCGTTTTGTTATCATCGGAAGAACTGTTTGAAGAAACATTTATCAAGCCGTCTAATACAACGCTTTGGAATAGGAGACTTAGAATCATGGAAAAATGCTTTACTCAGAGAGACCACGTGTCATTAATTCTGTTAACTTTGAACGCATCAACAGACAGGGACATAATTTTAGTACCCCTAGATCAGATAGCCAAAAGGAACGATGATCTTTTTGTCAGAACAGGAAAAAGTTCAAGTGAAATGGTTGAACCACGACCTTTCTTAGCAATTATCTTATATACATCAACATAACGATTTTTTACTTAATCAAAAAGGAATTTGCAAATAAGGTATTTTAAACCTTAAGGTTCTACGTTAGTCACTTGATTTTTGATCTTTAAAAAGCAGGAGAAACTGGTTCAGAAAACATACCTTCATCAGATGATAGTAGTCAGGTTTTGTGTAGATACATCTACCCCATAAAAAGACACCAGGACTTAGCATCTGCTCGGCAACTCACAACTGCAATGAAATGCTTAAGATGATTGCTGTCGGAAGCAAGAGCTGTCAAAATTGATTGCAACTATTCTTATTCAGCAATTAAGTTTATTGTACTTGGTTTTTTACCAATAAATTATTGAGTTAACTGTAGACCACAAATTAATCAATTGCCTTGCAACTGATTTATGCATGATTAATTCTTGGTAGCACTTGATTACACCTATCTGGAGTATGGAGGAAATTATCTCTCTTAAAAATAGTAGATTGAAAGAATACAAATATTTAACACTTTGCACCCACTTAAAAGGAAGCGAAATTGTGATGGAAGCATTTTGTTTGGTTGTGTCAGGGACTTCCATACTTAATAATTACAATTCATTGGTGGCTGTCAAACAGTTATTCAAGTAATCATAAAGCACCAATGAATTAATTACCACCAATTAGTTTCAATTTATTCTAATCTATTAAGTTTTTCTGGCCCTTGGTTGCAAGCTCGAAACCTCATTAATTCTGTCAAATGTTGGATATCAGTACCCTATACATCAAGAAAAGGCTTGGGGGATTGGTTTAAGGTAATTGTTTGTACCAAGGTACAAGAAATTAAACATGCAAATCTAATTGCGTTTTTGTGGCAACTTTATTCAAAAGTGCAGGATCTGGTGCATTGCCGTACCACCTGTTTAAGCTAGTATTGTATTAATAAGCTGTAAGGGGCAGAAATTCTTTGGATAAAAAAGCTATTCACTGTGGACCTTCCTACCTATAAGATCATCTATAGTCTTGAAACACATTTATTTCAAAACTTGGTTACGCTTCTTGGAGCAATGTTTCCAAAGAAATAAGACAAAATAAAGGGGTACAATTTACTCTTCTTCATTTAACAGGGGCAGCGTCAAGAAATTTATGCTTATAACAGTTTTTTGATGAAACTTTTTTCTAACTTAAAGTGTGGAGTAATCTGGCGCATGAATAAGACATGTTTCAAAAGTGTGGTCAAACTACAAGTTTATTTTACTTCATAGTTATATATTAGTCCCACTGCACTACAATTTTGTGAGTAATCTCTAAAGCCTACTTGCGGAGGATAAAGGTGTCACTCTCCTTGTTTGTCAAAACTTGATTTCCGCGTGTTCTGCACCAAGAAAGCGTAGGATGGAAGTCATCCTCATATTAAACGCTCCCAGTAGCCCTGTGATGTTATTTCAGACATTCATTGTTATAGAAAATTTTCTACAAACCTTTCGTTTCTACTCACTCGAGAACCGAGTCATGTTGCATCAACATTCAGCTGTAGCTGTCTTCGTTGCAGCTGTCAGGAACTTCGCTCGCCCAACACAACATCAATTATTTAAAAGACACTTTGTATAAGCGACAAACGTTTTGATTCAGCTTAAACTAGGTAGCCATTTCGAGATTGAAAGTCCTACTTCGAGTGTAAAAACTCATATTCATTAACATAGCATACGTTGAGTACAGAGCCCATATAGTTTTAATTTAGCCGTCCTGTGAGATCTAAAATTTGTAATTGTACCATCCTCTAGAAGGAAAAGCGATCAATCCACGAATTATCGACCTACAAAGCCTCTACCATGCGAAAAAGGCCTAACAGTTTTAGAAAAGAATATCCTCTTGTTCAACGGATGGGCAGATAAATGTTACATTTTATATCTGATATGCTTGTCCCAAGGCCTTTAATTATCTGTGGTCCTCTGACAATCACCGGCAACTTTTTCAAAGCATTTTTAGCCGATCTTCGCACCCTTAATTTGACATAATAGGAGCATTTATCAACTAACAGTTGGAATTGTAAACTAATCCACTCAGCCGAAAAGCAGCGAAAAGAATAAACAACTCAGACAACTAAACTCCGATGGTCAATTCGTCTAAATGGTTGTTTTAGCAATTACATAATCATCATTGCGTCAACTCGCACCTCTTGGTGTTAGTGTGGTCTTAATGAGAGCTGGCCACCTTTTTGTGTCCCCTGCCAGTCCCACCAGGTCTGCCAGGCTTCTGTTACAGTCGTCCTTAAGATCATCTAACCACCGTCTAGCCAGTCATCCCCTTCGTCTTTTGCCCAGTACAGCCCCCAACAAGATGTTTTTTTCAAGACCTTCTCTTAGCAATTACACTCGCACAAAAGGAGGATCAGTAAACCTAAACAACTGGCAAATCCGAGCCAGAGTGAGGCTAATCCTAGATGCCCAGAATGCTACGTAAATTCAATCCGACTGAACATTATCTCAAGTCAGCGCAATCGAGCAATCCAGAATGAACCTAAACTGAAGTGAATGTAATCTTGAGTTAGCTCAACTTGAAGTGAATACAACCCAAAATATATCCAGTTTGAAGGAGTTTTATCCAGTGTTTGCGCAATTTAAAGTGAATACAACCTAGAATGCACCCAAGTTTAAGTGAGTGTAAACTAGAGTTAACACAGTTTGAAGTAACTGCAATTCCATAATACACCCGATCTAATGTGAGTGTAAAC
>JANTCA010046157.1:0-18738 GCA_024741275.1 Chironex yamaguchii
ACTTACTTTGAATTGCTGTCGTGTCGTAATGATAATGAGCAGAGTGACTTTATCTTTGCAGTAGTAAATCTTATTGCTATTTGATATCAACATTTAAGTTTCGCATTCATTTTGCTTTCTGTATTTTGTATCATGTTGATGCCCTTTAAAACCAAGAGCTATATTGATCCATGTACATTCACTGATCCGAAAACGAGAAAATGATATCGGAGTATATTATATCAGCATTCTCAACTGACGTAATGCTTATGTAAACATCCGTAGCAAGGTAATAGCTTTGTGATGCCATTCAACCAATGATAGTAACAATATATAACAGATAATTACTGAAATATTCGTATGGACACGTTACTGATATGTCAATCCTAGTCTCTAAGCAATGGATATTTCAGCTGTCTTATATTTGAAGGAAACACAAATATCAGTTGATCCTCTGGAAGGAGTTTTCGGAATACATGTTTTAAGAAATCTATTTTCAAATGTTTGATGTTGGCCACAAAGTAAAATTGTTAGCTCGTTACCTTAAATAATTTATTTGGTGATTTCTCCTCTTCCGTCCGCAGTCAGATTATGTCAACTTATAGAAATGGGATACGATTTAAGAATATTGTGCAATGAAGCTTAAGTTTACTGTTGTCTCAAAGGATACTGTCCAATCTTTTTGAGAGCTGTGCATCAGTATTTGAGTTCGAAGGTTTCTGTTGACCATCAGTAAAACCTCTGTTTCTATTTTTTAACTTTTTACTTCCAAAAACGCGAAAAAGTCACGTCATATCTCAGAGTGTAAGCAATCAATCGATTTTAAGTACTTAAAAATGTCAAATAATTTTCTTTATGCGAAAAGGTTCGTCTCCTGAGTACTTGCCAAGGAGCACATAGAAAAATTATTATGTTGCTTTCTTTGTGTTTTTTCAGGGTAATGATCAAATTCGATTTGAATTGACTTACTATGCGTTGTACCCCGAAGCGGAGGTAAGTTGCATCAATGTTTCTTGCTTACTCGATCTTCACCTTGGAATTGGTCAGGAAATCGTGTTCATGAAAAGCAATAAACACTTCTGCTTTGTGAGTTATTCACCACTTCTTGATAGCAAAGTGTAAATGTGATGATATACGGCACAGAGGTTCCTTTTACATTTCTTCTTTTTCCGCTATTGCTTATTATGCAAAGGGAGCGTGTGAATACGTTTAATATAGGGAAGAGATAGAAGGAAAGAATTTTTATTAAACAACTAATTTTTATTTAAGATAATGATAGGGGGTTTCAATTGGCAAAAATAAGTCTCAACTTAGATTTTTTGGGGAGTGATCGTGCACTGGATTTAGCAAAGAAGTGAAATTGTTTTGAACTTGTTAAAAAACTTTTTTACATCAAGAATATAGCAAGCCTAAGTTTCCTTTATTCTCTAAATTCTCCCGGTGAATATATGGCGGATAACTCCCTAGTCATGAAGTGATCACCACGAGGCTTTTCTGTGAATTAAAAAAGCCACCGTATTGCAGTTTACTCTTTGAAGACGATGTTTAACATTTTGACCAAAATTCTATTGACAATAACTTAGACAAGCACACAACGATGATACAAAGCTTTATGTGTTCTGTTTCGCTTGATCATACTCTGTTTTTTGTCAAGAGCGCAATTAATTGTTTGCGTGCAATCTTCTGCTTCTGTAGGTAGTATCTCCATGGAAAATGCCTGAATTTTATGAAAGATTTAAAGGGCGTGTCGATTTATTTGAATATGCCAAGGTACGTATATGTATACAAATATATTTCTCCATTAAATACGCAAACCTGTCAACTGATGTTTCGACTCATTTGCAAACGTCTTCAGAAGTTAAAATGCGTAGATATCACCTGCAGTCAGGGAAACGATTTAAAGTTTGGTGCGATGAAGGAAGACGAAAGTTGCCATGCTTTGTCTTCAAATACACTGGATGTTGATTAACAGAATTACTTTTCACAAAGCAGGCAATCTCATTGATAGAAGAAGAAAATAAGGCTGCAATGGCCATAAATGTACGCGAGAGAAAAGAAGACTTGAAATTGGCTGCGAATGACAAATTGCTGATAAGGATGGCATTTTATCATTCAAAAAACGGATATGTTTCTGTGGGTGTGAGGTGAGAATGCGTAAGTATATAAGGACATATCATTGTCCATTTGGGGGGAGAGGGGGTCAGAGGGTAGGGAGCACTTTTAAGTCCTGTGGACCTCGCCTGAAGCCTAACTCCTGACTCTGATGTCTGATAGGATGTGGGTAAAGTTGATTATTTTTAATTATCCAATAATCATTTTCTGCCTGACTATAAACCACTCACATTTATCTGCTTTAGGTTACCGAAACAGTTTCACTTTTTTTCCGTTTATCTTTTTTACAAAGATGACATGTTCAGTAATCTATTTACTGAAACATGAATTAACTGTTCAGTACGCTACGGAAGTGCTACTTTACCAATTTTAGTAGGCACTTAAAGTGAAATTTGAATTTATTGGGTGGACAACTTTATTTGTCATATCTATGATTTTTCTCACTGTAAATTGTCATGTTGTTTTAGCCATATGCAGAAGTAAACATAAAATAAATATTAAGATCAGATGTTGTGCCTTGCTTCCTATAATCCAAGCTTACTAGGTAATTGAAGTAAAGTTTACCATAGAAGCACTTTGTTCCTTAGGATCAGTCGCAGAATTATTTGCGTGACTAGTAAGATCTTGCCATTCATTCATAAGGATTGTATACCTATCCACACAAAAAAATCTTAGTAGTATATGAAATTCTGTGCCAATAGAAAGCTTGGTATGTTCTCAAAATTGGATGCCAGGAAACAATATGTTCCAGTCAGTGTACATCAAGCATCACTTACTCCTAGAAAATAGCCATCTCGCGTTTGCAAGGTTAAAATAGCTTCCAAAACATGCGGTTCTGCAATAGGCCAGCATTAACCGGAAGATACAAAATGCGCCAAAATGTATGAGGACAAAACCTTTTCGATATCTGGCATAACTAGATCGTCCTTCCATCTAAGTGTATTGGAGTCTCGGCTACATTGAAAACCAGTACTCTGTAGACAGAAAGAATTTGTTTTTCACTTGGACACTTCCAGTAAGGCTTTTCTCTTATGTTTTTTTTCTGCTTTTTTCTTTTTGTTTATGTTTGGCTAGTTTTCATTCATCTTTCTTAAAAACAAGGTTGCCATATATATACTCACCTTTTTGATGAATTATACTCTGAAAAGTGTAAGATGTAAGTGTAAAAAACTTTTAAGCATGTTTCTAGCGCAATGTCGCAAATCTTCAAGCTTTGTACCACAAAAAGACTGTGTAAATTTTTAAAAAACCATTTCATTGTTTAAGAAAATCATCTTTGACAAAACTGTAGTTTTTCTATATAACCCATGGAATACTTTTTGTCAAAATGCTTAATTTACCTGCTACAACGAACATGCAGTTGATCTAACTTAATAGCTTCAACCACAAATTGGTTTTAATTTTTCTATCCACTGTGATTTATAGCCAACCTCTGAGAGGTTTAATTCACAGCCTAGCCCTGGGAAGCTTCTTGTAGGCAAGCGTACTAATGTAATGAGGTAATCTTCGAAGGCCAGTGATTGGCTAATTCAATTTGGTTTTCGGCAAAATGGAGTTAATAACAGAAAAGTTCGAATGAGGCCTGTCCGAACAACGTGACGCGCAGCAGAAGATGCCATAAGCACTAGTTGCATCCGCGTGCGTGTAACTTGTTATATACACTTTTTCAGACAAGGAATGATGAATGATAATTTACAACAACATGGGATTTTTATACATAGAAGAATGAATCATAATTTTGGTATTTCCACATCCTAAGAAATATCTAGAAAGTACTTTACGCCAGCCGTCATGATTCCTATGCGTGCAGCGTGGGTAGGACTTCTGCTGATCGGAGGAAGTTGAGTCTCTACAAGCTTTGCTCTGTGTTTGATAGCTTTATCTCAAATACAGGTGCTCTTCGAGTAAAGGTATCAGGTAATAAAATCCAAAGGATGTTACGTTAATAACTTAAGTCCTCGACTTAGCCTTGTGGGTGATTATTAATTTACAAATATTTTGATAACAGCTTATTGGAGGGTACTTTAGCGGGGACGGGTAGTTTAAGGATTTTACAGTAAGCTGCTACGACTTAAGGATTCAACAGAAAATGCTTTGCAAAATTTTATGCCACAATTTTCTTTAGAACTGGGAAGAGCTGTAAAACATTAGTACTATTTTTAGCTTGAGATAAATATGACCGTCATGCACCATAAAGGCAGCAAGATATACAAATGTATTATATTTCCGGAATGTGCCCACAGTGATGTTTGTTTTTGACATGTTAAAACCCCATGCTCACAAAAATGTCTCTGAAGTATTCAGGCACTCAAGAATAAACTGTAAACATGTCAATGCACATCTGGTTCTGACGATGGAAGTTTCTGTCAGGAATCGAGTGTAACATTTACGTTTCAGTCTGCCAGCAAGAACATTGATTTGAGTGACTTCTCATTTATGAATGCCATGCTTTACTGTTTAAATTTTTGCTCCCGTAAATGAGCAAAGTTTGGAAGTGTTTCTTTCGTAGCTACCCAAGTAATTAAAAATCGCAAATGCTATTTTTAAAGCCCCAAAACTTAAAAGTATAGCTACCAGTTTCATTGGTAACGGATTTACGTTGGGAAAAATTTGTTTACAGTGCCTAAGGTAGTTCTCAAAGAATACAACGATTGTTTGTTAGTTACCAAATCAAAGGAGTTCATTACTGAAATCTTTATAATTGATGCAATAAATTGTATTATTCATGGCTTGGGTTTGCATTTGTATATTATATATGTCAAGCGTACATGTTGGACACATCTCCACACCCAAACAGTGTCTTCATTGAGGGATACCTGATAAGTTAGTGGATAAGACGACGATCTTGCAAGCCAGAGGTTGCGAGTTCGAACCCGAGTCATCACAAACAAAATACCATTGGTGAGGGCAGGTAACGGGAGCCCACTCTCATGAAGAGCTCACTTGCTCGTAAATTCACTAACCCTGGCATGGGAATTAGTATGCTACAAAACAAAATCTGTCCATCTGATGCACCTATACTAGGTAGCACTAAATTGAAGACAATACCGTTATATTTGGCTTAGCATTACACCAAGTATAAATTTTGGCTACTGTACTGCAGGGATATCTTGTTGATTATTGAAACAAACAAGTGCCGGCAAAAAAAGTGGTGATGAAGGTAATAATGATAAACTAGATGGTTACATGCTTCAAAATTTGATGCCTCTACTAATTAAAAGAAATAAGAAAGACGATTTTGAAACTATCTAGTTGCCTGCAAGGGCTTATAGTATGCCATGCACGTTCGCTGTCTGATTTTTAGATTGTGAATAAATCTTACCTGAAGGAGGTATATCAGCAATTTTTTTGCAGCAGATTTTTTGCCTCTATGAGAACAAGGGCACTTAAAATCGGGACTCAGAATTTCCGGGTTGTTTGCAGTTTGAAAACGTGAAACCTTTTAGTTTCCCTTCATCGTTCTTTCATCAATCTTCCAATCTTAACAATATCAGTGAGAATCCTACCCCTGTCTGGTGCGAACAAGCTTTGCATGCGCTATTTATACTTTATAGGAAATGAGATTTTTTTATTGACGTCATGTCATCAGATATCCTCGCTCTTTTGAGAACACTAAGAACAATAGAAATGATAGAGAGGCTAGTAACGTGGCGCCCAAGAGATCATAAAATTTAGAGCTTTAGAAGCCGTAGATGTTCGTTGCTTAATCTGTCTTATTTTGCTTAATATAGTCTCTGATATCATTACAAATCGGTGATCAAAAGCGATTTTGGCGTTACTGTGGTCATCCAATACTGGTTTCGGATTCTGGTGAACTTGCAGAAATCATTTGTAACTGATTTATTAGAAATAATCAAATTAGATTGGTCGTGATGACGTTGATATTTTGCTTTGGATAAAAGATTGAAGGAATTATTACTATTAGCTTGTGATTGTTCTCTAGTGACAGATGGTTGTGATTAATTATAAACATTGACCAAAGGGAACAAGCTGCACGCTTAAGTCAAATAAATATGGTTGAAGAATAATGAGGTTTTTTGTGAATGCAGACCCCGTACTGTTTCAATAATCCACTTTCCTCTCCACACACTATTATCACCCATCGTTGACGTGATAGTGAGCATTTACGACGCCCTGTGAATTTTTACGACAGATGATCGTTATAAAGGGGCTTTGAAAACCTTACAAAGTACCAGGTTAAATCCAATAGAATTTACATGTTTCATTATGTAATCAGAATGTTTGCTTGAATTGGGCGTCACCGTCTGTTGTTTCGACTTCGATTTCAACAGATGGCAGGAAAAAAGCCACATAATATCAACAATAATTATACCATTATACCATCTATTGTTTCCTCTATTTTATCTTGCGAGTGTTTACATTTAAAAATAAACACATTTGATTTTTTCAAGTCAGGGCCATAACTTCCATAATCAGCCGGCGAGACTCATCGAGAAAGTTGCTGAAAAAGTGTGCATCGAACAAAATACATTAACTGTGAAAATGTTTAGAAAAGGTGATTCACAGAGGACTATCAGAGAAGACTGTTCACAGTAAAGACATCAGAATCGAGAAGTGGAAAATGATGCCGAACTTGACAGTCAGAAGGACGGTTGAAACTAAGCAAATGACATCCAGAGGTGTAATTAATTGGAAGCATCTTGGCCAATCAAATTAAAGTGAAAACGACAACACTAATGATGCCGGCATTCGTTACATAGAAGAGGAAATTAATTGGTGAAACAAAAACGTAGCGTCTGCAGATCATGCACATTTTTTATTAATGGAACCTTCGCCAAAAATTAATGAAAATGCTGATCTTGCTTAGCTGAATCAAATACCATCTTATCAGTGCATGTCATACATACATAGTACTTATACCTTTACCGTCCATCCTTGAATATGCGACATATAACGACAGATGGATATGCTCTGCTGTACAGATATTATCTGACAGCAAAATAAATTATTTATTATTTATAAATTATCGGCAACTTTCACGAGGCAAGTCAAGTACTTTCTCTTACATTCACATCACTCATCTGAAATAAAATTGGTCAGAGTCTTTACCAATTTTCAAGTCTTAAGGTTTATAATTATCGCATTAATCAGACACTTGTGCTCTCCAAGTCTATGTTTTTAATGACTTCAGAAAATGCAGGTGTCATTACATTAGTGTTGTAAGACTGGCACCAACATTAGACCTTTGTTAGTACAATATTTGTCTTCTCTTTCCCTTTTTGACGTCCAAAATCCGTGATTGTTGATGGTCGCGAATTTAGGCAGTCATTTCAGGAAATGCATTATGAATCCATACCTGCATTTAAACTTATGTTCTGAAAGTGCCATAATCATTATTTGAGACTCCAGCTCATAGGTGATCCAATAATACAGCTGACTTAAGTAACAAGTGGCAAGGATGAACAACTCAGATTCGAGGGGTAGAGTTGTTTTTTTTCGATTGATAAATTTTTTTGGATCTTGTATCCTTTATATTTTGCGACAGTCATTCTTTGATACATGATAATTATAATGTCACGAGCAGGTTGGGACCTGTGTGGCTTTGGCCCATTCCATCATATTGTTCAAAGTTAAATGATCTGAGTACTCGATCTTGTCAGTTAAACTCGACCTGGGTCTTAGGGCCTGCTGGTATTTAAGAATTAAAGATACGACAACATTTGTGCAGAAGATTTGTGCAAAGGATGTTCTGTGTTTTGGTGTTGCAAGATGTGGGTGACCCGGTGTGTAGATGAGTGGCACCGCTTTTTTTCTTCCTCTTTTTTAATGGTCGTCTTCTTCTACCTTAATCTTATTTGCTGGAGGTCTTGCGAAAGAGAACTATGTTTAAACCAGAATAAAGGTCACGCAAAGGATGACGTGGGGTTCATTTGAATGGTCCAGAGTACTATGTCAAACATCATCTCAGTGTGTGTGCAACAGTTCGTCGTTCATCGTCATTTTTAGAAGTAAACAGTATTGATGGCTAAGATACATCTATTTTCAGCGACGGGAGGAGGGGGTATGAGGTAGTTACCCCCACTTTTGAAAATCATTGCTATCCTAATATTGCTAAAAATGACATAAAATTATAGGGGGGTAGGTAATGTGTGTTTTAAGTGTTTTGCTTAAGTTTTGACAACAACAGCAGCGCTTCTTTATGTTGACATTCAAGATATTGGATGAAAGAGGTGTAGTTCGTTCTTGAAACTTGTGAAAATATTGCTCATAAAACGTGACTACTATCTGTGAGCGCACATGGATGTAAATACCAATGTTTGTTTTGCAGTAAACAATTGGTATAGTAAACTTTGGATAAAAGTACTTGTCACATCAATACGGGTGAATTTATCCCGTGGAAGTGCTGTAGAAGATAGACTGAAGTAACAATACACAATGAATATCCAATGGCCAAAGCAGACAGACAATAGTTAAAACATCGTACGCCTAAAAAAGCAAGTCCTTGTTGTTTACATTTGGTAAATTGAGTTGTTAGGATATAGCCAAACTTCAATGCTATTTCTGCAAATATTCGATGCTCGAATGCTTAAAGAGAAGGGTCATTTTGCAAACCGTTGTTCATATTTTGTTTGATAGTAGACAGTCCACTACGGCAACAAAACATGCCTTCATTTTAGACCAATTCCCGTTTTATACATACTTTCTCGTACATACTTACAGTGGTAAACAGTCGTATATTTCTGGGCTGAAGGAAGAAAAAGCATTAGTTTTGAATTGCCAGTCTAAATAACCGTCTTTAACAGCCTTGTAAATTTTGAAATTTCAGATATTGGGCTTAAACATACACAAAAGCTAGTCAGGTCCAGATCCCACACGATTATTTTGTGTACTTGACTTTCCGCATTTTGCTTTCATTATCAACATCATCATCGTCATAATCGCCTTTATTATCATCGTCATCATAATTATCGTTGACATCATCGTTATCATCGTCATCCTCATTGCTATCATTATCACCATCGCATTGTTACAATTATCATCATTATTGTTACCATCATCGTTTTAATCAGCGTCATCATTATTATCATCGTCGTTATCATCATTATCATCATTATCATCATCGTCGTTATCATCATTATCATCATTATCATCATCGTCGTTATCATCTTCATCATCATCGTCGTTATCATCATTATCATCATCGTCGTTATCATCATTATCATCATCGTCGTTATCATCATTATCATCATTGTCGTTATCATCATTATCATCATCGTCGTTATCATCATTATCATCATCGTCGTTATCATCATTATCATCATCGTCGTTATCATCATCATCGATCACCTTTAATCATCATCAACAAAATTAGCATTATCATCATGGTTAACATCATCGTCATTGTTAATATCATTGTCATCATCCCTATCATCATCATCATCACCATCACCATCATCGTCATCATCATCATTATCAACATTATCATTATCATCATCATCATTGTCAACATTATCATCATCATCATTATCATCATCTTCGTCATCGTCGTCGTTTTTATGTTTTACAACAGTCATTATGAATGACTGAACAACACATGTTTATGTTTATCATGGTCTGGGTACCTTTTACGACTGCCCAAAGTCATACCTGCTAGAATGGCACAAAAAATTCCGTGAACCTGAGAAGTCCAAAGGGAAGACGAAAAGCAAAATGGATTGACACTGGGATACAGGATCTTACAAACAATGGTATACCTCTGTCCAAAACCTTGAAAAACACTTACAGCAAAGTGTTCTGATTGAGAGAAATGTAGTTTGGCCATTAGCAGCATTATATTGACTAAGTCAATGGATATACGTTGATGATGAGTGCGTGTCTCACTTCAACAAGCCAAGATGGACTCGATATTGTTTGATTCACTAAATGCTTTTTATTACGTGTTTACTTTAACTGCAATTTATGTAATCTTTTTAAATTACGAATTATTGAAATCTTAAATTGTTAAAATCTTATTAAATTATAGCGTAAAGTATGCTTTCTCGTCCGTGTTTGTAGAAAAATGGCATTCCTCTTCCTGTCACCCCTAGCAGTCCTTGGAGTCTGGATGCTAATCTCATGCACATCAGGTCAGTCTTCATTTTCTTTTGTTTTGTAAATCTTGCTTTAGTCATTTGTATGAGGACATAAACTAGATGCCTCCTATCTGTTTGTGGCTACAGTAGACAAGAAAAAGAAGAACACTACACTTTCTATTAAACAGTAAGATATTCCAATCGTTCTTATTTACATGACCTTCTGTCTTACAAAACTCTCCTTTTCCTGACAACGCCCTTACATTTATAGGGTCAAAATATCCCGCTAGGTATCCTTTAAGATAACACCAAATTAGGTAGACTTTACAAATACAACTGAGACGTTTTACTGGGGGAAAACGTGACTGTCATCAGTGGTAAAGTTGTTAAAATGCGGTTTCTCCCTGTGAGTGTGAGGAGACTTCCTGACAGCATCTAATCTATTTCACTGCACCTAGTTACGTAATAGGTCTCTTTCTTCATGAACTATCTATCTATCTGGAACGATCTAACTCTCGTCTGAACACTTGTTTTGGTCGTTCCGTGTTACTATATCCAAAAGAGCTAGAATTTTCAATCATGCGCAGAGATGCACAACTTTGTCCACGATACCGGTTCTGCACAGTAGGGTATAAGATTTGAGACTAGTTCTAGTGTTGCCTTGCAAAATTTGCGATTTAATGTAATTTATGTTTATCGCCTTGAAAATTTGCCACATTGCGCTAAAAACATACTTAAAAGCTTTTTTCGTCTGACACTCCTCAGAGTATGAAACATCAGAAAGGAAAGTATATGTACATGGCAACCTACTTATACGAAACATGCAGCAAAACTAGCCAATCATAAACAAGAAAGGAAACAAAGAAAGAGAAAATAAAGAAACAAAACATTTTTGGAGTCCAAGTGAAAAAACGAAGTCTTTCTGCCTACAGAGTACTTAGTATGTTTTAAGCGCAATTTCGCAAATTTTCAAGGCGATTTTCAAGTTTTGTACGACAAAAAGATTGTTCAAGTTCCAGTGTTGTGTGAAGACCTGAAAAAGTTCCATTCCATTTTGTGTGAACTCGGCCTAAGCTATCACTATTGGATGTTTCTTTAGCCTGGTAACTCCAGTTACAAAGGATATACACAAATACCGCAAGAGTTGTAAAGGACTATGGGATTTAAAGGCATTATTGTCCTTAACACTCACATCGTCTATTTTTTTCTTGCAGCTGGATACAGTGTTAATATTGGATTTGGAGTAGGTATGTAATTTTTGATGCTTGATATCACATGATATGATCATAATTATGCGATTATATCCTTGTATCTTAATTGATAAAATGAAGCAAATCAATTACAGATTACAAGGGTCATGCTTCCAAACGTTTTGATTTTACTTTCAAAAAAGCTGAAAAAACAACAAGATGTAGTATTTGTAAAAATGTTACTTTCGATACTTAAACTTTTTTGTCTTAGAAGAGCACGTGGTCTCAAATATCTTTTCATCTTTGTGCTCCATGCACTCACTCCTTTGTTACTTGTGCCCAGGACTCTGCAACTGATTAGACTTACTCCTCTGGCCACTAGTTTACTGTCTTTATCTAAGTTACTTGGTACTGAAACATAACTTGTTACTTAAGAATGCAGTTCCATTTACTACTTGTATTTATTTCTTTTATTTGTTCATTTATCTATTTATTTGTTAATTAATTAATTGATTTATTGATTAATTTATAGATTGATTAATTAATTAATTGATTGATATATTTATCGATTTATTTATCTAGTTATTATTTTTATTGTTTCTTTGTTTATCTATTATCTATTTATTCCAATTATTTAGCTATGTATTCCATTTATTTATTTATTTCAGTTATTTAGTCATTTGTTCACTTATTTATTTATATTCATTCGTATTTTTACTTATAATCTTCCGGCAATGCTTTACTTTGTACATTATCTCTTTGTTTTTTCCTTCTTGTTTATGGTCGCCTACTTTCGATCCCTGTTTCTTATGTACAAAAGCTGTGTTAGACGAAAAAAGTATATTTTAAGTCTATTTTTAGCGCAATGCCGCAAATTTGTAAAGAATTTTCATGTTTTGTACGTTGGAAAGATTGTTCCATTCTATCTGACTGCTCAAGGCATACCCAGTTCTCTGCTCATGACTTCTGTGCCACCGGGAAATATTGCAATGAGAATGCCGGAATTAATGTCGTCACGAAGTGTTATTTGACAACGAAAGTTATAGTCGGCTCTAGTGTACATGAAGAAATTTTCATTTTAATTGTCGAAGCAGCCCTGTCTAATTCCATCTCCAGCCTTGCAAATTACTATCAAGATTGCAATCATGAGACCCGCGTCTGACACTCCGGTGATCACGAACATAATTTGACTTCTGTTCTTTACGCGAGAATCATAAACATCCTAAAATGAGACATAAGACTGCATTTTTGGCTCTCCTACTTCAATTGATAGGTGGTACCAGAGTGAATATTGGCAAAGGCAGACCTGCTGCCCAATCAAGCACTGCGTTTGGAGGTGTACCATCAAGGGCTGTTGATGGAAATAGCAATCCTAACTGGAGAGGAGCTTCATGCACCCATACTAACATCCAAAACAACCCCTGGTGGCGCTTAGACTTGGGAAAACAATATCGGGTCTTTGGAGTTAAAATCACGAATCGTGGTGATTGCTGTGGAAATCGATTGAGAGGATTCCAAATCTTTGTTGGTAACACTCCAAATAGAGGAGGCCTTGGAAACAACTTGTAAGTACATCGTGAAAGCAAAATTTCAATTTATTAAACATTGATACCACTAGTACATAGTAAAATATTTTAATTGCCAATTAAAGAGGCATTGAAAACACATTCTATTTGGGTAATGAAAATGAAAGTATAAATTATTAAAGCTTTGATACCAGTAATAGTATATGGTAAAATGTTATATTTGTTAATCAAACAAAAGAGCATTTGTCAATAAAGGAGGCCTTGAAAACAATTTGTATCTGTGTAATGGAAATGGAATTTTAATTAACGGAAATTTGTTTGCAAAAATGTTTTGTCAAAGTTTTAACTGGTTGATAATAAAATGTCTCTTAGAGAAAACTTGAAATAAATGTCAGAAATGAACGTCTTAGGTAATTGAAGGAAGGATAGATAGTAATTGAAGGAGATGATTGAAGGAAGGATAGATAGTAATTGAAGGATGTGATGCAAGGAACGATAGATAGTAATTGACCTAGAGGTAAGACAACAATGGGAATGTTGAGTAATCTAAAGGAAGATGGATATGTAACATAAATAGAAGAATAGAATATACAGTGACATGAAGAAAATGGATGACAAAAAGGACTTCTCACAAGACAGGGCACTAGAGGGAGATGCAGTTGCTATAAAGTTTATACAATGAGTACATAATTGATAACGATAATTGATGATGGCGTGTGTTGGAGAAAAAGGGTAATAATGATGCTAATAATTCTATTTATTCCCAATCAGGTGTGCATCTGGTCAATCGATTCCCCAAGGAAAGTCAAAGATTGTCATCTGCAGTGCATCCTCTGTCGGACGATTTGTTTTTGTACGCATTCCACGACGAGAGTATTTGACTTTATGTGAAGTTGAAGTCTATGGTGGTGGTAAGAAAGGATACTGATTACTAGTGAAATGTTTGACTTTAGCCTAACTAAAATGATTGATCGTTAATTCCAAAGTGATACTACCAAAACTGCCAAAGTTGCTTTAAGTACTAAACTCGTACAATCTCTTTGCTTGAGGCTCACACTCTACTAGCTATTGAGTTGCAGAGAGAAGACACTGATTAATCATGGTGTTTACACAATATGCATGAAGAAGGGCTAAAGAAGCAAAATTTAAACAAAATGTAAACAGAAAATGTAAACAGAGGGTAATGCAAGCTGAAAGTCATTGGACACTCATGTGTAAAGAACTATAACACCCCATGTGCCACATTACAATGATCCTCCACTTTCACTTCTATAGAACAGGCCAATCCGGAGCCATTCTCGGCCCTGTGGGGCCTGGGCTCAAGTACCAATTTAGCCAGTATGCCTTGTAGATTTCTATTGTTTATAGGTTTAAATATTTTCCCTCTAAAGATGGTGGTCTTTATGGGCTGTCTCCATCTATGCCAATATACGCTCAAACCAGTAGTGTGGGATCAGTTCCTTCCTGAGACACTGAATTTGTTTCTGAGAAATCAACCATCTTTTACTCTTATTTCAAAACTAATCAAACGTTGACAACTCAAAGCTCCTGACACTTTGATATGTGAGCTCGATTTGACTTGAACAGGCAGCCTTTGCCAAATATGGTAAATGGCTAAGAGTTTCTCATCTATCTTTATTGTCTATTGAGCTTGAAGAGATAAGATGAGTGTGCAGACAGAAGGCCCTGATTAACTATCGTGCTTGATTCTGTTCGGAACCATTTTCTGCCTGTAGGGTTTGAGCTCAAGTGTCCATTGAGTTAGTGTACTTTCCAGATTCCTGCCATTAATCGACTTAAACTTCTCCCAAAAAGATGATAGATCGACTACTTCTGTCTATGCCAATGTGTGATGACAACATTCTCACCAAAGAAGAGTATGAAGTGGGTTCTGTCACTGATGAATTTATTATATCATGACTTAATGATTGTATCACTTGAAATAGAAATTGCGACGTGTTGTTTTATCCTATCAGCCGGCCTTTGGGATGTGTTGCCTCAAGCCAGGCTTTACGTGGAGACAGACATTTATAAACAGCTAAGCGACTTTGTGTGGTAGGCAAACAATCTTTACTCGTATCTTAATGGTAAATTTTCAAGATTGTACTTGTAAGTACGTGATCATTATATCAAAAACATCTATCTAAAACGAATGTATGATGCCATTACACTACAAATTTGTGGTTTTTTTTCATTTTAGCTGGTTCGGACTTTGGAGCTGGATATGGCCCTGGTAAGTAATTAAAAATCATACTTGATCACTTTATAGATCCGACAAAAATCTTATATTTTACCGGATTGATGACCGGTAGCAAACAAACAATAGAAAGTTAGGTGTAAATCGATCACTCTGCAAGATCGTTAATTATCGCTAATCTATTTGGATATTAAACATCACATACTTTGATCAACATCAGTTTATAATTTGTTCTGCTATAAATACTAATCAACATATCGATAGCATTGCCAGACATGAAGATAAAACATTACATGAATACCGGCATTAGGGAGAAATCGAGCACCATGTGACCATCCGGAGACAATTTCTCGTGTTAAGAATTAAACTCTTTCTTTTTCTTCGTCTTTTTCTTCTTATTATTCTCCTTTTACCTTCTCCTTTTTGTTCTTCTTGTATTGTTCTCTCACGGTCAGCCATTTTCGTGCAGATCCGACAAAAATCTGATATTTTACGGGATTGCAACTAGATGGCATAATGACTGTGCTTTTTTTGATAGTCCATCTCCATTTCAATCTGTTCCAACAGCACTCAAGGCGGTCGTAAGGGATATCAGGTGACCACTTCACAATCCTTCTTTCCCTGTCTCTGTCTTGAGATGCTGCCAATGTCTCGGCTAAGCTGAGGTCTATCATTTTAGTAGTATGTAATTTTAAAACAAGACATCCTGCAAAGCTAAAATGAATGCCAAAAACGTACGGTTGACCGCCGCAGTGGCTTAGTGGCAGAGTGCTCGCTTTGTGTGCGGGAGGTTGTGGGTTCGAATCCACCACCAGGCACACCAAAAGCTTAAGAAATGGCACATAATGCTTCCCAGCTTAGCACTCAGCAATAACGGGACAGCTTATAGAAGTTAAACACACAGTGCTATCCGTGGGCCAGCCCCCTTCTGCAGTATACACTGTGCTTGCACAGCAGTGAGATCCAAAGGTTAAGAAAACGGAGATGGGCACTGCACTATACATCAAATGGTGAGGGAAGGCATTTAACTTTTAAATCATGCGGTTCTGCTATAGGCCAACAGTTTCTAGAAAATTCATAATGAGCTAAAATGTATTGTTTTGCGATTGTCTTTTTGTCTTTCTCTTTCTTGTTTATGACTGGTCAGGTTCGATCCACGTTGCTTACAAGAAGGTTGCCACGCATCCTCATTTTCCTTCCTGACGATTCAACTGTCAGTGTTATGAGAAAAAAGCTTTGAAATATGTTTTTAACGAAATGTCACGAATTTCCACAAATGTTCACGAGATTTTTTAAGTTTTTTACAATGCCAACTAAAGATTGTTCTTTGAAAATATCATTTCCCTTGCAGGTGGTCGAGAGATAAACATTGCAAAAGGTAGACCAACGACACAATCAAGTATTGCATTTGGAGGCAACCCAGGACGAGCTGTGGATGGTAACAGCAACCCACAGTGGAAGGGTCGATCTTGTTCCCATACCAATCGCGATAACAACCCATGGTGGCGTGTGGATTTAGGACGACAATACCGAGTACTTGGTGTAAAAATCACGAATCGTGGTGACTGCTGTGGAAAACGATTGAGAGGATTCCAAATTTTTGTAGGAAACACTGCCAACAAAGGAGGTCTCGGAAACAGCTTGTAAGTGTATAGAGCAAGTGTAGCTTATTTTGTCAGAAATGCTAACCTTTAGTAAAGAGTGTAGTGATTTATTTAGTAAAGGAGGCCTTACTAATATGGAGGCCTTACTAATATGGAGGCCTTGGAAACAACAAGTATTTAATGATTGAAGTAAAGGCTTCTCTTCAGTACTGTACTCAATTTCGTACTGTGTATGATCCTAGCTGTACTATACTATTCTATATTTTATCATGAATTGTTTCTTAGAGTAGGTGCATTGCACTTTTTAAGAAGTAAAACATAGCATTATCACATCTTTTATTTAAGTGATAAAGGTGCATATACAGCGTCTTTTGAGAGAGGGAAAAAGTAATGAAAGTTACTAGAATAGTCTTCCGTCATCGTATTTTGATTGAGGTTTACTATCTTTTGTATCAGAATTTGCAATTGGGTAGTGATCTGGACAAAGGGATACATCACCTTCATGAAATTAAGGTTTTACAATCCAAAAGCAAGAAGACAATGAAATTCCCTAAATGCCCATATCTGTTACAAAAAGAAAGTCACCGTCTTTAAGTTTTGTGACAAAAAAGCCAACGAAGAATGTGATCATTTATAGACATAAGCAATGACTATGGTAGAGGTAATATATTATCAACACTACAACGAAGAACAATACAAAATTCCATTCATTCCCTAGACAGGCAGACAGCAAGCACATAACTAGCACCTCAATAGTTCCTTCAGAGAAATGACTACTATCACCAGTGAAAGAAACAGAACTTACTTGAACAAACGCCAGACCTCGATCCCTGTCATCACCAAGGCCGCCAAAGGAAGCATATTACTATTTATATGACAATGGTAGAAGGTTTATACAAAGGAAGATTTGAATTTCTTAACATATGATAAACACTTCCATCAACGAGTTTAAATCAAAATGGATTACGTTTTTTGGTGTATTTTATAATATATATTCTATTTCTTGTTTTTAGGTGCGCCATTGGAAGAAGCATTGGCCAAGGACAAACTCATTTCTTCGTCTGCAGAAAACATTCTGTTGGTAGATACGTATTTATCCGCATTCCAAGAAGAGAATATTTGACCTTGTGCGAGGTTGAAGTTTACGGAATAGGTATAAAAGTAGTTATTTATAAAATACAACGTATTGTTTTATGCACTTAGTAGAATTTGTAAATGACAGATTCGATGTACAGTAGTTATTTATAAAATACGACGCATTTTCATTTTTAGTTGTAGTATAGAAATGCAACATATTGTTTTATGCAATGAGTAGAATTTGTAATTGACAGATTCGATGTACAGTAGTTATTTATAAAATACGACGCATTTTTATTTTTAGTTGTAGTATAGAAATGCAACATATTGTTTTATGCAATGAGTAGGATTTGTAATTGACAGATTCGGTATACAATAGTTATTTATAAAATGCGACGCATTTTTATTTTTAGGTGTAGTGTAGAAATGCGACATATTGTTTTATGCAGTGAGTAGAATTTGTAGTTTACTGATTAAGTATCAAACTAGTTACTCATGAAGTACAACTTAAATTGCAGGGAGTTTTACATAATGCGTTATTTACTTAGTGGAATTTTTATAATATCCAAACATTTATATTTTTGCAACTCCAAGTATTATTATTAGATAGTGTTTACAATTTTGTATTTTATAAGATACGAGCATTAAGGTATATGCATATTTTTAAAGACGTTAGATGCTTTTAAAAGGTTTTTAAAGACGTTAACCATCTACAAGTAAGTGTAACCGAGTTGCTCTTGTGTAAATGTTGGTAGTTTGTTTATTACAGCTACTTCAGCACGAGAACACATTTTGAACCTAAAAACCTTAAACCTTGCTTTTCAGGTGCGGTTAGCCAAGGAGTTACTATAGGGCCAGGTACGCTTTAATATGTTAATTCATCATTATTTGTAATATACTATAGCATATAATACAACACGAAAATATACGACTATATACTATACTATATTATACTATACTATACTACACTATACTATACTATACTATGCTATGCTGTACTGTACTGTACTGTACTGTACT
>JANTCA010046168.1:2443-18738 GCA_024741275.1 Chironex yamaguchii
TGATACAGCTTTCCGCTTGAACTTTTTTCTTTTCTCTTTACACAGTGCTTTGTATCAGGTAAAACTGATGCAGAAGTTTACTGCATCTTGAGAGACAGGAAATACATAAGCAGGAGTTCTACAATGTTACAGCTTTCCGCTAGAACATCTTTCTTTCTTCCTTCAGTCTTCCTAGCAACTTTAGTGTAACAAGCACAAATTATTCCCCGATACTCATGAAAGCCATGAAGTGAGATCCTTGTAGATTAGTTTCCGTGTCAATGTTGTATTTTAACAAAAATAGTTGGTGATAAACTTTAGAATTGTAAGAAGATGATTATCAGAATGGAATTTTTGAAACGCACAAGCATGACTAGTTATATGTATAAAGTTATACTAAAAACTATAAAATGTTGAAAATTGAATACGTTTATGGATTGTATTTGTAGAAAGCATTTGAAAAACTTTCCCTAAATAAAATAAATTAAAAAACATGTTGCAATAGCTGATAAGAGGTTTTCAAGCAACCAAGCTATTTTTCATCCAATTTGTAACGCGCATGTACTAAAGAGCAGGAAGAGGATATATGCTTGGATCCATACAATCTATTGACCACTTGACAAATGATTAATTTGCAAATTATGATGGCTGCTTTTTCTATAACTCATTCGTATTTAAGCAAATAATATCTTCCTGGATTCAAGATACAGATTCAGACTTGGCTTATTTGGAGCAGCAAAATAAGTGAGTTAATCTTTATTATATTTTTGATGAAAAATTGATTTGCACAGATTAATCTCAAAGCTGGGTATGACCCCCTCAATCAACATTGCCGCCTATGCAACTCTACGTAGTCTTCTATTTTTTGCTATCAGCTGTACCTACTTCCCGGAAAGGTGGTAATAAAAGTACAAGTTTGGAAAGACTGTTTTATTCGAAAAACCATACTCAATTATTTGCTATGTTTCCAGACATCAGGTCCAATAGCACACCATAAATACGAACCTTTTTTCGGTAACAACGGAAACAACCCCAAAACGAACATAAATCAGAGGGTCCTTGTTCAAATCCAATCGAGTTTCACGCCACGCTCTTGGAAGTACTGTCATCTGGCCGTCATCTTGTTAAATAATACTGACCATGTTTTCAAGTAAATGGGCCAAGAAGAGGGGTAACAACATCAGTGATGAGAAAGTAGCTCCCTATTATTTTAGCGACATCTTCCATGTGTCAGACGGGAAAAAACGGTGAATACATAAACACTTTTAACATTCAACTTGATAGGCTTTGAGCAATTGAAAACATGTAAAAAGTGTTTGTGTACTTTAATGTGTATCGTATAAGTTGTATTATAAAGGCGTCTTTATATTCAATAAAGTAAGATATCGAGTTTCAGAAAAGGAAAGCCTTAAATAGCATTTCGAATTACTTGAATACACAGACATGGCATTTGTCAATGGAAGTAAATTTGAATTATTCTAAATTTTATCCAAGCTCTTGAGTAGTTCTATACAGTCAAGTCTATTTTATTTAGACTCCTATTTAACAGCTTTTTAAGAAGTGTTTTATTATAATTAACTGTCTAGTGCATCAAAAACCTAAAATGCTACCAGGCCATATTTGTGGTCATGACAAGTTATAATTTACTTGACACTGATATCAGTAAAACAAATACAGCAAAGTGTGTTTTAGTCTCACATTAATTAAAGTTTCATTTGCAGGTTTTTTGTGTTCCCACATCGGTGCTAAACTTCCTTGAACAGTTTTTTAAAAGGATAATTGAGAAATATCTAGCAATGTTTTCGACCGATATTTCAGAACATGAGCAAAACACTTAAGTACTTTTTGGCCAGCTGCAGCAAGTTGCATGTCAT
This sequence comes from Chironex yamaguchii, assembly GCA_024741275.1. Lineage (NCBI taxonomy): Eukaryota > Metazoa > Cnidaria > Cubozoa > Chirodropida > Chirodropidae > Chironex > Chironex yamaguchii. The sequence continues at coordinate 4,297 of JANTCA010046168.1, forward strand.
TTCTCAAAATTATGCAGGCAAGAAATCTTGGAATTTTGTATAGTATTTTAGCTAAAACATCACCTGCTTGCACGACATAAACGTTTTGAAAAATTTTGTTCATTACAAGCCTTCCTAATACTGAACTGTAAGGTTTACATTTTCTGTAAACTGAACAACCAAGTTAGTAAGTTTTCCTATCATAGGAGGTAGACCTTTATCATTCACATTTTTAATTAACACCTAAAAATGTATTTATAGAGAGATTGGTTCTAGTTGAACAGTCAACCTGCGTAACTCGTTACCATGGGTAACGTTAAATTTAATTAGCATCCAATAGAGTCAAGAAGAATATGTGGTTTATTTTAATAAGAATGCGAAGCTTGACAAAGAGGCAACGCATCCAGCAGAGGGTAACAAGTTAGAGAAGCAGAACGAAAGAGAAGAAGATCTGTTGCTTTATCATTATTGCTGTTGCAGGTAGGATACTCTATTTGGTAAAAATCTTTAACTCGCGTTACTTTGACCTTACTTGAAATAGTGTAAAATCTCAGAGGAAAACAATGTCATAAACTGTGTCGGCAGGTGTGAATACAAGCTTTTGCATTTGATTGTTACTTAGATCTTGGAATTATCCTTACCGTGCAAGTGGGCTGATTTTCCTTGTCTTAATCAAGAAAGGATCCTTTGCTGGTACTTCTCAAGCACTAAAATTGATTTTTGCCACTTAGTAATCCTTTTTATATTTCAGAGGCAAATATTCCAAGCTATGCGACGCCCGCAATCAATATTCTTAAGAAAAACGTAAACATTTAGCGCATTATAAATGTATTCATGTTTATTCTATTCCTTATTCTTTAAAATCATGTAAATTGTAATCTATGATTCATAGTTATCTTAAAGAATCATGTTAAAGACAACCGTAAAACATTTTTAGCAAGGTATTTAAGGGATATATCGGAAACGTTTTGAAAGCAACATACCCTTTATACTACCAAAGGCTGTTGGATAAAAGATAATCTCTTGATTGGTATAGTAATTGTAGTAATGTAGTGCAGTAATAAACAGATTTTAGTTGACATGATGGTAACCATGTTGAGGCCCCGGTTTTCTAATTTGCAAGTGTTATAGCAACCCTGAATATATTCGAATATCACGTCTTTGTTAAAAATAAGAAAATAACAAAATCAATCAAGTTTTATTAAAGGCGATAGCTACCTCAACACTTAGAAGAGGAAAAGAATTCTTGAATATGATTTTAATTGTATGAAAGTTAGCAATTAAATGACGGTTTTATTGCGCTGGTGTTAAATTGACGTGTTTTAACTTGATGCAAAGCGTAATTTGCTAAAAGTATAAAAGCGACATTATGGAATGCATTATACATTTGGATGAACGTGTACTATGTACAGTGGAGCATTGACAAATGTTGCTGGGTTGAAAAGCAAATAAAAGGAGACATTTTTTAGGAAATTTGTTCTGACTACACATCTGACTACACAAGCCTCTTTTGTCTCAATCTTAACAGGTGCTAAGGTGATGTTTTTCTGCTAACTTAAGGATGTTCATCACAAAAGTAATAAAATTGACTTTCAACATTGTTTCGTGTGAATCTAAAGAATGTCTTCCCTGACCAATTTTCCAAAATTTCTGTGCCTTTTTATTGTTTGCAAATTGATTTCCAATATCAAGTAAATTTAATGTATCGGTCTTCGGAACGAGAATGGCCAAATCCCTCCTGTGCCGACTTAAGCCACGTTTTAATCATAGAAAAGGATCTCTCCTGTAAAGTTCTCGTTTACTTGGTCTATGTACAGTAAACGAAATAGTGACTAGATAAGGAATTATTTGAATTTCTTCGTTTGGTAGCTCTTTTAACCAGTTTTAAAAGTCGTCGAAGCAGGCGATGGTGTCAAAAGCCTCTTTGCAAGTGAGTGACAACAAGCATAGCTGAGAACTTAAAACAGCAATATCAAAGTCACTACTGTAATTTGTATTTTAGCAACGGATACTCATCCTTACGATCGTTTGATTGCAGAGCATTAAACGTCAGATATTCTAACTTTATTTTTACATTTAAGCTTCGTTTGCTTAATGGAAGTTCTATCAAAAGATTCTACAACAAGGTAAATGGCTTCAAAATGCGTCTCCTGTAATCATCTTCTGCGGTATTCTAAAATATACAGGGGCCTATGCCTTCTCCAAATCAAGACTCGCCGATGAAACTACATTGTTTTGCCTTTGCAAAAATTAACGAGTATAACAACTGAAAGCAATGATCAGCTCTCGTGGTTTGAAGTATTATTACTGTTAAATTTGCAACGTAGCTGGTCGACAATGCTGACATTTTGTCCTTACTAACGTTTTCTGTTATCGATGCGACAAAATTATTTCCCCAAGGTTTACTGTAAAGCAGAAACAAAATTCCGTCATTTGCTTTAATATCTTAAATACATTTTCCTAGGAACCTTGTATGATATTTTTGAAGAAGTTGAATACACAGACAATGGCATTTTCCAATGGAGGCAAATTTAAATCGTTCTAAATATTATCTAAGCTCTCGAGTTTTTCTATTTAGTCAATTCTATTCTATTTTATTTTATTCTATCTTATTCTATTCCATTAAGACTCCTTTTCAACAGCTTTTTAACAAATGTTTTATAATAATTAACTGTCTAGTGCACCAAAAACTTGAAATACTATTAGGCCGTATTTGTGGTTAACATTTGCTTTAATATCCTAAATAAATATCTTTAGTAAACATTCTTTCTCGATTCTATCGAACTGTATTAGTTTTATGATTACTTTGAAAACAGGTAGTACACAATGTCCACCTTGTTGTGCTGAGCTTAGTAATTCTTCCTGACGTTTTGGCAAAATCTAGCTCGTTGTTTTGCTGTATATCCTTTAGCATTTTTCCCGCTTTGGAGAGTGCATAACTTATGCAACGATATTGACATATGTTTTGTTTTTACGCAAAGATCCAGTCAGTGTGCGCTCTTGGTTGTCCATCGCAAATATGTTTCACAGCACTTTCTCTCATTCAAAGCACAAAGCTCCCACCGACATAGCACTGGTCGTGACAAAAATCCAATTGAAATTTAATCGTTGATTACTGAGACGTATGGGCACTCATTGGAATATTGCAAAATATTACTACTTCATAGTTGGTTAGGCCTACAAAATATTTCTGTTGTGCATAATCTTCAAACCTTTTGGTCTCCAATTGCCATTTGTGGAAAGACTTTTAAAGTCGTCTCGTTTAACACGTTTGGTAGTGACTAACAACCTTCAAAATTAGTATCTCTGTACAATCTTTTTGCGGCACAACTCTTTAAAAATCGCCTTGAAAATTTGCGACATTGTACTAAAAACATACTTGAAAGCTTTTTTTGTCTGACACTCTTCAGAGTATGAATCGTCAGAAAGGAAAGTACGTGTATATGGCAACCTATTTATACGAAACATGTAGCAAAAGTAGTCACTGTTCCAGTCACTGTACGCCAAGCATCAATTCCTCCTAGGGAACAATCATCTCACGCTTGCAAAGCAAAAATCACTGCCAAAACATGCGATTCTGTCATAGGTCAACATTTACTAGAAAATTCAGAATGCACCAAAATGTATAAGGACGAGAATTTTCGGAACATTGGCATAGCTAGATCGTCCTTTCATCTAAGTGTATTGGAGTCTGTCTACATTAAAACAAGAAAAACAGTACTCTGTAGGCAGAGAGACTTCGTTCTTTCACTTGGACTCTTCCAATAATCTTTTGTTTTTCCATTTTCTCTTTCTTTGTTTCCTTTATTGTTTATGATTGGCTAGTTTTGCGATATGTTTGGTATAAATAGGTTGCCATATACATATACTTTCCTTTCTGACGTTTCATACTCTGAAGAGTGTCAGGCGAAAAAAGTATGTTTTAGTACAATGTCGCAAATTTTCAAGGCGATTTTCAAGTTTTGTACCACTAAAGATTATTCATTTTCGCTTTGCAAGAGCGAGATGGCTGATCTCTAGGAGGAATTGATGCTTGGCGTACAGTGGCTGGAACATGTTGTTTGATTCTGTCACCTAAGATCTTGCCATTCATTCACAAAGGTTGTGTACCTACGATACAAAATGGCTTACTAGCATGTGAATTTCTGTGCCGATGTGAAGCTCGGTATGTAGGTCGCACTTCTCAAAGATTGGGCCTATCTCTTCAGAGGCTCAAACAACAGCATCATTACAAAGGAAACCAACAGACCAGAAAACGTATTGCGATGTATTAGTTGCAAAAACCATTAACACCTGCCCTGTATAGAAAAGAAGGGCTAAGCCAGAGTGGGCATGACACGGACATGACATTTTCTTTAACCTCCTTCCTCCTGTTTTTCCGTCGGCCTCTGTAGGCAAGGAAATTAACGGCGGGGTGTAAAAGTCACTCTGCCATGTATGGCCTTGCCCATTCAGGACTTTAAGGGTAAAATATCTTTTTCCTCCTCCTCCATTTTTTTAATTATTTCTTCCATTAATGGTTAGTTGTTATCTATATTAGTGGTAAGTGAGTTAAAAGCTAACAATTTGAGCAGCGACTAATGAAATCCTCGGATCAATATCCTTTAAGAGATGTGCTTTGTTGCTTAATCATGTCTGATTGTCATAATCCAAAGCCTTTGTATTTCAGGTGCTTTAAAAGTAAAGGCGTGTTACGGATAAAATGTAACAATGCATATTTCCATTTTCGTGTTCCAAGTGTTTTCATATAACTCTATCGAGAGGTGAGGTTATTGCCAGGGTTTGTTTGTCTGTTTCTCTGTCTATCTATCTGTCTGTCTGTCTGTCTGTCTGTTCGTTAGCAAGATAAACCAACAGCTGACGGTTGGATTTTGACAACGTTTGGAAGAAACGTCCGACTTGGGATAAGAAACACATTTTTAGATTTTGGCGGTAATACGGATTACCGTCTGGATTCGGGAATGTTTTAAAGGATTATCTAACATTGGGAGATAGGACAATTTGTCGCATTTGTGCATCTAACTTCAGAAAAAATGGTCAAGGCACTAAGGCAAAATTGAAGGAAAAGTTCTCAATGGGATCTGCAAAAAATCAAAGATTGAACTGGATCCTGTCAAAATTCCGCGTTTTATAACCCAGAACAAGAAAATTTGACAAAGGAGTGCGTGTTATTGAACATTATCAATATGGGACGACTAACATATTTGGTTAGAATCTCAGAAGGCTTAGCGGAGGTCTGCGCTCTCTGAGTCCTTTCCTGGTATAGATTTTGTATTACAATTTAAAATAATAATGACTATCGTGGCATATAAATTAGACTTCAAAGAGCTGGTGCGTAGTATAGACGGCCATTTATCATTTAAAGTCGATCTTTAATTATCAGTTACGAGCGATGAAAATGTTAACTCATTTTTCAAGAGCAGCCTTGACTACAAATTGCAAATGTTGAGAAGATCTTGGGGTCGTTCAGAGTTATCTTTGAAGAGGACAAACTGATTCTTGTACTATCCTTAATGAAGCTTTATCCACGTTAATTAGTTTTTCGCATATACGAGAGGCAATTTCAAAAGTATCTTAACTGATTAGAATTTAAATTGCATTTGAGAAGACCCAAATCCGCTTACATTTATCATATTTTGCAAACATCTGCCCTTTTTTCTCATGTTACGTAAGTTTCTTGATATCTGATTTGTGTCGGATGCAATACTTTGTTCAATTTTCACAGCATTAACGGTAATAGCCTCTGAATGAGCATCAGGTTAGGCAAAGGTGTGTCTGTAGTTTATCTGATGTTGCATAGGAAATTGCTGGTCTATTATTTATAATATAGACTGCTTAAAGCAAATATTTGCTACAAATATGTCAAATAAAACTATTAGGGTGTTTAGTTGGCTGTTAATATCCCATGTCTTTAAAAATTCAGTTACTGTGTTAGTAATTAATTCAATGATTTCGTAACTACAATGTTTTCAAAAAAAATGCAGCAAGCTTTAATCAGGATATGTTACTTAAAATTTAGAAATTAATTCTATACTGCTGAAACAGTGACGATTTGTATATCTGTAGCCACAGCCTTTAAGTATGTTTTAGCGCAACGTCCAAGTTTTCAAGGTGATTTTCAAGTTTTGTGTCACAAAAACATCGTTCAAGTAAATTTACATATGAATTTTTTGTACTAAGATGTGAGTCTTACATAGCCATAGATTTATTTATTAAGTCTAAAAATGGCTGAAGTAGGATAAATCAAAATGTCTTCATTCAAATCGATCCAATAGCACCCGTTTAACAATATTTATCAGCCATCAAAAAAATCCATATTTCCTTCAAGTTAGAAGTATTGTCAAACTCTGCCACTTTTGTTTTTTCGCTCTAACTCCAGTTGCATCCTGAGAATCACTACCCATACCTCTGACCTGCCAGGTGTATAATTCACAGTACTAAATAAGCATTCACAGGGGCTTCCAGCCTCTAAATCAGTTATTCCAAAAATAAAGCACGCGGGTCAAATCCGACCCATGAACTGATTTCATCCAGTCCGCGAAATGTTTGAATCTCAAAAATATTTTTTGGAGGTTTATAATCTTTTTTTGAGACAAAACACTTTCTGATGTATAATTTGCTTGTGATACGTGAATGATTGGCAACTAATTGTAAGTGACTAATTGTGCTAATCTGACATGCTTAGGCTCCTGTTATGTCTGGCTTAGGATTCATTAATCATTCCAAGGAGGAAGTAGGGCTTAGTAAAATGGTCCATAAAGACATACTTAGGACTTCATTATCTCAGCACCGCTTGTAGAAAATATATATCAGACAATACATAGTTGATTTTATTTAGCAATACTACTTTAAAAGCTAATAGAGACAAACATCATTATCCATTCTTGTAGTTTTATTGTAATTAATCTTGCTGATATTTACTCCTAAATTAATATCTCATAGCTATGCCACTTCGTACAGCTTGACTTGGAAACTTATTTGATCATTTTTTTTGCTTACGTTCATTTTCAGAATACTATTGTGGACAATATAAATACCAAGTAAAAACATCAGTTTGTTCAGTTTATACAGATATTGTTGTATCAAAAGGAATGAAATCACATTGTGAGCTTTTTAGTGTCATTGAGAACTCTATATGAGGGCATTAGGGCAGTATTTAGAAACAGGAGCAGATTCAAGCTATAGCACGTGTTGCTTGAGCATAAGTCAGATTTTCGAAACAGGATTTCCAGCTTTTTATTTCAACCAACATAGCTTTGGCACGAGCTACAATCAGTTCAAATTTCACAATCAGCATAAGAGTCGACTGTAGCTCAGAATATCGCAAGCTAAACAGCAATGGAGTTAGCTAGACAAGACCAAGACATGGTGTCAGACATACCACAGCATATTGCAAACTCTCTCTTGACTTCCGGACTTAGCCAGCTGTTCTTTTTTCATTTAATTATTATGTTGCACAACAACAATGCTATGTATATGATCTGTAGAACGTCATTCTGAGCCATAGGCACTTCAAAAACTCCAGTCAGCATAATAGTTGACTGTAGCATGGAGAATAGCAAGCCAATCGAGATCTGAGTTGACTACACCTCAAACTTTCCTGTAAGAAGAAGTGAAAGCCATCGACTATGAAATGTTTTGGAAAAAGGAAGCTTTGACTGTGATTTTTATACCGGAGGGCTAAGAAGGAAAACCAACACTGCTGGTTTAGAACTGGTTTTTGAGAGCTTTCATGAATTGGTAGAACTGGATACGCCCAATAAAACATGGCCATGCCCAGCTTTAGAACACTAAGCTTCAGTCAGATGTATTCCCTAGATCCGCCCCTGACAAATTTCTCCGTATGTTTCTATCCGAAATAAAAGGGCAATACGTCAGAAAATAAAAGGAGAAAAATTAACTTGAAAGTAGAAAATTCAATAAACTTTGCACAAGAGATTTGGCGTTTTGTGGATGTCCATCCAGGAGGCAGCCAAAGTGTTTGATTTGTCAAGCAAACGTCTTGGTTTTTAAGAATGGGATATACAGAGACATCATACCAAGGTGCATTCAATAACAAATTTACATCTTAGTGTACTCATTTTTGATCGAGAATCAGAGGGCAGCAATAGCATCATACAAAGTTTGCTTGACACTTGCTAAGAAAATGTTTTTATCCGTCTGATCCTGTTCCTTGGGGGGAAGAAGGAAGAATGTTGCTTTTTGGAAACTTTTTATGTTTGGTAGCATATATGCATGGAAGTCAGGATTTTTGTACATGAACGTGATCGAGAAGAAAGAAGTAAAGTTACTTGACTGCTCTACCTCCAAACAAGTCATTGAGAATAACAATAACTGATATTACCCCGATACTTTGATCACTTGAATAAAGCAATGTATTTTTTCATTGAAACCTTTTATTGTAAAATATTTTACTACTTCGAGTCCAAACAAAGTTTATGCCAGGACGTCTAACGTTATAGAATTGTAGATTGAAAATAAAAACATTAAATAGGTCTTGTGATTACCTAATCCACCCAAACTAAGTGGTTTAAATTATGCCATTAATTTAGCCAGACAAACATAAGATTTAAAGTTTTGCAATAACAAAAACTCGATGTGACAAAATTGGTGGGCAAAAACTCAGTTGCCAGCGAAAAAAATCTACATGTTTTTCTGTCCCGGCACTGAAAATACTTGAGAACCCCTGTTCTACAGAATGTCATAGGTATTAAGTGTCTCAACTATAGAAGAACTACGATTTTTCACAAACCTGTAATGCCTTCTGTCATTTCCCCGTCTGCTTAAGATTTATATATCATTAAGGATTGCGTATGATATTTACATTGTTCTGATTAATTAATCTTAGTTATGTTTAGCACATCATATTTTCTATTTCTATTTTCTATTTTTATTTGTTTCCTTTGAATGAATATTGCAAAAGCATTTACTCTTCTGTCATTGCATCGTTAAATTTGATTCAGATAATCACTTTCCCTTTCTTGCACTAAACATGATTTTTATAAAAACCTATAAAGTAGCCCTACCTACCATTCAAAAGTATTCCAGGGAAAATAAAATGAATTTATTGTGAAACATAAAATATAGACACGCCTACGTAGACAGGTACTTTTCTACTATGACCTACTGATCAAATCTATCAGTATTGCAAGAAAGTACTCTACCGTCTTCTACCGTCTAGTTGAGACGCTGTGTCTAAGTTACCTTAGTAATTGTAGAATCCAATATAAAGTTGCCACATGTTGCAGCATTTCACATACAGTTAAAAAAGCTACTTTGACTAATCTATAGCAAATGTAAAACTTGTAACTTTGAGGCCGTGGAAAAGCAAACTAAAAACATTTGGCAAATGTTTGAATTAATGCCGTGGACTCATTCAACTTTTTAAAGTCACATTTATGTCTTAGTTCCAATTTCGGTTCTGCTGCGTTGCATTTCCATTACTACGAAGACTACAAAATTTAAGGGAATGACTTAAGATGAAGCTTTCTTCTTAGTTTATTTTATTTCCTGGCACTTAGTACCTTTGTCAAGCATAATACAAATTACGTTTACTGAGGTTTTGCTAGTTTGAAAACACAGAGATGACTTTTCTCCATCTTTATTGGTGGGCTTCTGTGCTTTTTAAGGTGACTTATAGGAAACGTAATATACGTATTCTAAAGAGAAGCAGTTTAATTTAATATTTAATCAGGAAAAGGATTGTTAAAAGTAATTTTTTAATAAACAGGATCATAAGCATCACAGTAAATAAATGCAATAAGCTCTGTTAACCTTCCGACAAGAATCCAAATAATACATTTACTGAAACAAAGATGACTTGCGATGATTTATGTTTATGATTGCTCGATATTTTTCAGAACCTATTAACTTTTAGAATAATGAAATGAAAGTTTTTAGGTTATTGTAATTTTTTCATGACTTTTGCTTTGTAACTGGTTTTAATATTGGAGGAACTTGTTCTCTACTAGTCACAATATTCTTATCAGCTTATTATGAAGAACACTTACATTTTGATATCAAGCCATAACAAGTCAAAGCAATTTGCAATCAAAACCTGGACTAGGTATTGCCATTGTCACGCAATCTCCATAATTATCAAAAATATTTATCAAGCAGTCAGAAAATTATCTAGCAAAAAAACATGACTTCAGCAAGAGAAGATTGTTTCTGATAATTATATATTATGGTATTATAGTTAATCTTGTGAGCAAATTATGTTAAAACGAAATACACTGTATTCTTTGGCAACATTTTTTCCCCTCCTGTGAAACGCCTTAATAGTCAACATGAAAATTAAATTTTAGCAAAAGGATTACGTAAACGACTCGTAATGTCATTTCCAGTTAACGTTTTTCCTTGATTCCAAGTTTTGTTTACACAAATATGTTACATTCTTAAACAAATAACTGTATAAGATAATTTTTAGCATAAAACTATCTTTGGAAGACAAAATATTTTGGAACATGCAAACAAAGCAAAATATAATTGTATCCGTTTACGTCTAGAAACAGAAATGATATCACATTTGTACTTAGAAAAATGTACTCTTTAAAAATGCAGGAATTTTTAAATATACAAATTAAAACTACGGTTAACGAAAACAGCAATTTTTCCTTCATGCTCTTGAATGGCTCTAAAATATTTTGGGTTTGCCCACGAAAGCATTTGTGGACCATTGAAGAAAAGTTGATACTTTCTTGACTTGATCAAACCTGTCTTAAACCTTGATTGCTTTATTTATCCTAAGACAAACTATTAATGCTAAACTAACAAAGCAATTTTGTTCTAATAAAACAATAAAATGGATGTTGGAATAGGCACTGGCTTAAACAGGAATTGCATGCTAAGTGCTTAGGACAGATGCTTTGTGCTGTTTTCACACATTGATTTGCTAATAATATGGCACAATTATATTATACCTTTGAAAAGAGAGTTTCCTTGGTATACTAGTGCAATTAAATAGAAAGCCTTTCCTGGCGAAAAGAATAAGACTTTAACCATTTCTGGGTGAATTTCTGGATATAACGGATGTCGATAGTGTCATCAATTGTTTATGTTTGCCTCTTATTTGTTTGAGTCTTTGGTCTTTCTCATCCAATAAAGAGAAATGTAAAGAGTATCAGGAAAAAATTTTTGACATAGTATAAATGCTACACTTACAATGAAAGTCCCTAAGAAACAATTTTTAGCAATTATTATCATTTCAGTACTTTTGAAGAACAGCAAGACAAGCAAGCCACTCTGGTTGAAATTAAGTCAAGTGAAGACTCTTCCTCAAAGTGGTATTTTCTATGTTTTCACGCTGTGGTCTTTCTAAGGTAAATGACACTGGTCTCTCTTTATTGTCATTCCAATATAGTCTTGACTTGCACTTATAACGAGAAACCTAACTCGAGGTACAGAAATTTTAAATTATGGGCCAAGTAAACTTAGTGAGTTTTCATGAAGTTAATTGACCAATCAGTTTGTCTAACTGTACTATTGTTTCAAGATCAAAATTTTCCGTAAACCTTCCCTGAATTGCATTTTAATTTGTCGGACTTAAAGTAACCAACATAAGCTGCTTAATTTTAAATCTAACAGTTATAGATTTAGGATAACGCCAATGCTTTGGGTCATACTTCCAAACACCTGCTCGCAAGAGTCCACATTTCCTTTTCTTAAAAAGTATAGTCTCAATTAAAAAAGTGTCTTGGCATTTCACATAGACACATGGTTATTCCACTTTCGGCATACTTAATGGCTTGAGCTCTACAAACAGAAACTTGTATTATTCCTATCTTACAAAATCAATGACTTTTAACTTGTGGAGGATTTTGTTGTAAATTTTGTTTGCGTTCAAAATCAAGAGAATTTGTTACATTCCATTCCGTTTGATATTGACTTACTCGACTTCCTGTTCATCAAATAAAATTACAATGTATGTTTAGTTATTAATTGTCTCTGTGTTATCTGCCTTCAAATGAAATTTTGATGTACTTGATTTTCTGGCACGAGATTAATAAGTAGAAAATTCCAAGAAGCTCAATGATAAATCACATGAAAAACAAATACCTACACTTATTATTACCTGATATTTGTCAGGACACGAACCTTGAGTCTATTTGGCAACGTTTCAGGAAATGCTTCTCCGATCGTCAGGCAAGTAGAGTTGAAAACAAATTATCTGCTATTTCGCCTTGAAAATTTGCGACATTGCGCTGAAAACATAATTAAAAGCTTTTTTTTCGATGCGTGTTTCATATCAAAGGTTGCTGTGTATCTATGCTTCCCTTTCCGACGATTCATACTCTGAAGAATGTCAGAAGTTTTCTACCACCAAAAAATTGTTCAAGTATCTCCTATTTCCTTCTATATATTGGGGAGCATGGGATTGAGATATGGCGAGTAACGTGGATTGGTTTATCTTTGAAGATGACAGGAAACCATGTTTTGTAGGATATATGGTTTATATCATTGTGGTCATGATAGTAATGTATACTGTCCTTGGTTGTTCACTTTTTGAGATATGTTTTTGTGTCTACCTCTTTTCTGTTTTCCCTGTCAGAGTTATAGCTCTTGCTCCAACGATTGTCAGTAATCTAGTGGTTCTTAAATTCACTTTCCTTAACTTTTGTGTTTCGGTTCTCTCTGTCTCGAAGCCCTCTTTGACTCTCCCTCTTCGACGAATGGACAATCTTAACAAGTGAAGCCATCGACGATATAATTATAGCGATTGTAATGAATATTTTTGAATCGACAAGGAGGGTATTCTAAAATAAATACACTGTTAAAAACGTAACAAGTTGACAATTAAGGGATAGGAGTCATGCCCACCCGAGAGACGAATATTCGTGTTTTTATCTGACTACTCCCGGGTGTTTGTTAGCAAACAAGGTCATATTCCCAACTGTTATAATCAGAAAAGTGGGTCAAATCCTGGTTTCAAAGTATGAAATACGAACCATCTGCAAAAACATTAACGCTATGTCACGAACATAGATGTGATTTGTTTTTTTATTTCCCATAAAACAATTAAGCATAGAAGTTACATCTTCACCAATTTCACAGAGCGCGCATAACGTTAGGAGATCAACTATACTGTCGTAAATCCTTTGAAATGCTGTAACTATGATTTCAAGCCATCTAGTGCAATCTTTATCCTTCTAGACTGTTACTCTAGTGTTAATTCCAGTCAGTTATTTAATGGATTTGGACAAACTATGGCAGCATTGGTGCTCAAATAATGAATTTCTTCTCCATCTAGTACGAATATGTTTGTAGAACCTATTGCTGTCCACAAAGAAGATTTTATCTTCTCGATTTTGAGTGAGTGTTTTTGTCCTTACTTGCATCCTTTACAGAACACAGAAGTTATTTTTGCCTTCCTTTTGAATAAGGTAACCTTCCGTAGACATTCTCCTGAAATACACATTCAAATCCTAACCGCATAATGTCCTCTGGCAGAAAATTTACGATTTTACTTGCTTAATTCTTGCATAAAGATGACAAGACTCAAAATGTTCTAACGTTTTAAAACTTTTGTATACTATCAAAACCTTCTTTTTATATTTGTTAAAATAAGGTGGGCTTAAATTTGAGCATTCACCTTTCTTCATGCAAAGCAAATTCAAGCTGCTGGCTTTTGACAAATTTAAGGAGAGATTTCAAAAATTTAACTCTGAATCAAATTCAGTCAACTCTTTTAAAAGTACAAACTTGTTGTTACTTTCTAAGTCTCTTTAAAATTGTGAGCCATAATTCAAGTATGATAGCAACTTCCACTTGTTTGAGTTTGTTCATAAATCCTCTTGCTTTACGTCCTTTGCTAATTTCATCAGTTATCCATTCTTTCAGTGCCGAAATATTTTCAAAACATCTTCTATTGACAATACTTGCAGCATCATGGTGGCCACAAAATGCAAAGAATTTGTTCTCAATACTGGCCTTTACTTTTGTTTTGCTTCCCAAGCTCAGAGTGGATTTGACTAGATGATTTCCCAGCACATACTTCTCCTATTGTTCAAGATGTTGGTTAGAGCTTTCATGACTTGAAAGTGATTCAAAAGCATGTTTTTTAATCATTAAATCTACTTGTAAACTTAATAACTGTAGGTGACAACAACTTTCATATGCTGAGACAGTCACAATTGCTTGGAATGAACTAGTTAAAATTGGTTATCAACATAGAGTTTGAAAGCCTTTATAATCCTACATTATTAATACGTACCTTTCCTTGTTTTCCAAACAAATTAAAAATGGTTATGCAAAAACGTCTAGCATAATGTACACTAATAGTTTGTGCCTCAAGATCATGGTAAAATAAAATATATTCCAAGCGCGTGAAAATGTATAGAATAAATGACAATGTCAGATAATATATATATATTCATCAAGAGTGGAACATTACCACAATAGCTGCACTAAGTGGGAGCCGACCGGGCTCGAACTTGCAATCCTCAGACTTAAAAGCCAACACTC
>JANTCA010046179.1:8115-18737 GCA_024741275.1 Chironex yamaguchii
CCTCCACCCCACCCCCAACCACCCACGCGAAAGACCCATGAGCTGCCACTATATTTCATTACATCGCAGCTCACGTACTGGTTCTTGGAAATGGCGTAGAGAGGCAGACAGTTAAAATAGTGCTGTGCACTACCCATATTACTGTACTGTGTTACAGAATAACTGTGCTTGAGTTTCCTTATTTCAGAGTTTGCCTCGTTTTGAAGACGACATTTTGTTGTTGCAGATCACTTGACCTGCAACCATAATCTCAATGGACGAAGTTGATTTGAGTCGAAGAGTATCTTAAGTGTGACTATGTGAATAGACTGAAGAGGGGGATGCTCTACTTTACCTTGGCATTATTTTGACAAGGCTGATGCATAACATTTAAATTCACTACGTTGTTATTAGCGGAAAGGAAGTAAGTAGCCTTCGCGAGTTGTGTATAGTCTGGTTATGACTAGAGAGAGATGCCATGTTTTGAAATATTGTTGCGTTATTAGCGTATCAAGTTAAGGTCATAGCATTAATAGATTGCTTTGATTTCATTCAAGTTTTATATTGACCATTCGTAGAGACAAGGCCAAAGTTTCATTATAGCTCTTTGGCGCCAGCTCTAGAAGCATTACTATTTCAATTTGTTATGCATTAAAATTGATGCCACTAATATAATAGGGAGGCCTTATTTGTGGACGTAAAACGTGCTGTATCTTTGTAACTATTTACCACAGAGCTGTCGTCGTGATGTCATTGGAATGTTCTTTTTAAGACTTTCAGATAGTATTAGTTTTATTAATATCCATTGATTTTTAGTTTTTTGTAACCAGTGGCGTAGCGTGCAAACTTTCTCTGGTTATTCACTCACTGATGAATATTACGAGGGTGATCTAAACAATTTTCCTGTTTGGAAGGCAATGAAGATTGCCATTGCATATAGACAGTGATTACTTTTCTCTGTCATACTTTGTTGAAACACAGGGGAAAAAATTTCCTCAAGGGAAAAAGTCGATGCCACGACCTTCTGCACGGAAAAGGACACTCTTTGACAACTGCGTGACGACAGTGCTGATCACAGAAGGTGAATTTAAGGTGTTACCATTTTATGATTGCATCACTATACGATAATATATCCATATGTATATGGAACATGAAAATGGCCATGTTATTGTCTTCTGCATGAAAATATAGCCCAGAAATAAGTCTTGATACCAATTTTATACCCAATCATGCAGGGCTTTCCAAAATTTACATCGTGAGAAGCATTCAGTTTTGCCAATCATGCAATCACCATAAAACTGCATTTCCTTGCTCAATTGGGCAGCTACCGTCATGACTGCAGCAAAATTTGTATGTTCCTCAGAAGTATTGTCATAGTGTGGACAAAATTTAACAATTGTGGATTGTTGTGGGTCATTGTGGATCAATCCTCACCTTAGTATGTACGCAAGAGCGTCCCTTCTGCTTATTCTTAGCCTGTGGCTCAGTAGCGACAATTAGGCTGGAAGCGGAAACTTTTCAGCTTATTTTCCCATTGTTTATCTCACATGTCTAGCTTCTCATTAAAAAAATTCTGCACTCTGATTGGTTAATTCTAGCTGGACACTCCTTAGATAGTATTGAGCTCATTATGCTTCACTGTGTTTACTCAATTGTCAATACAATGTCACCTTGGACATCATCTGGAATGAAATTGTGAGACACAGTTCAATTTGACATTGCATATTGCCTATCAGCTAAAGGATATACCAGACATCTTGAATATTAAGGAAGATTGTTGCTAAAATAGCAGCTAATGTCAACAGCAGAATTATTATTATTATTAACCAATTGATTATTTTTTTATCGACACCTCATGTCAACTTTTATACTTAAATGTAGATCAGACTTTCATATTCTTATTTTCCAGGGTTGTGGTTTTAAGGAGTGTATTTGCTAATTTTTCTTCAGGAAATCGACAAAATGAGTGGATATCAACCAGGCAAGGTAGAGGTCAATTATTCAGTGTATCGTGATGACATGACTTACATTCAAAATGGTGTAACTGGTAAGTAGAAGTTCTTTCTATTGAGATAAAGTCTCTGTTTTGTCAATTGTTTTACAAGCTGTTTTATTTATGTTTACATTTGCAAATGGTGTTGTTCTATTTCTAGCCATATGTTGTATATAAACAACCACAAGAAATGCTATGTGCTACCAAAGTAAAAAATGACATGGATGAAGACACTTGTGTATTATTCATATCCATATTCCACAAAGACACCAGTGACTTTGTAGAAATATGATACATGTGACTAAGCTATTTGCAATTTAATAGTTTATAAAAGACCAAAAAAGTAAGAATATATCAGTGTTGTAATAAATTGAGACAATTATGTTGTATATAAATGACAGTAGTTTCTAGAGTGTTGCAAAGAGTACTCATGCAATCCATCATTTCAAAGGATCGTTTGCCTTAGTTCTCCTATAAAATGTAGTAAGTCTGACCACAAACATCATGGCTGAGAGTCATTGAGAAACGACAACCTTGAGTCAGTTTGAGTGGCTGCAGACCAATATAGTTGCTGTAGAAAGTGTGTTGGCCATAGCATTGTGCTAGGCAATGTCTTAAGATGACAATGATCACCTTATGTGCTTCTCATTTATAGGAACCTTCGTTTAGAAACCAGTCCATCACCAAAACCAAATCATTACCCCTTTTTGTTTACCATCCTAGTCTATGTACTCTCTCTAGTCTATTGCTCTCCTTGTTCTCTAAAATCAGGTGAAGATTAATTAGTTTTTTGCTCTCTTTCCCTTAACATACTGTCTGTGTTTTTCTGGGCTGTAATCAACCATTTTGAATTTTCTTTCTTATACTAACTTAACTTTTAAGGCATTCTCATTTCCATGGTTTATGAGTTTTTTGCATAATATTTTTATAATATGATATAGTTACATTGATATTTCTGTGGTCACTTTGAAGCTTCTTGATGAATTTATCTTTCCTTGATTAATCTTGTCCATATTTGTGCTGTTTTGAGTCAGTAATTTCAATGCAGGAAACATACTTGAGGAACAGAAGAAGCATCCAAAGTCCAACAGATACAAGAATCCATATTTTTCTAAGCAATGAAACAACAACCAACTCTGTAGCAGTAAAACACAATAATCACAAATGGCACACCAATGTCCAACATGTACAGAAGCAACTTAGCAAGTCACAAAACATTTTCACTTAATGATTTAGAAGCCTTATTGCCCAGCAATCATTTTTCTAGAAGTTTTTTAACGCCAAAAATAGGCAGGCAGAAACTACTGGTTACAACTATTGGCACCAATGAGTATGCTTAACAGCAACATCTTAACGTGTGCTCGTCATTTCTTCAAATAACAATTTGTCACAAAATCCTCACACATTCTTTGGGAATATTAATGCCAGACTCAAAGACATGATCACCCTTAATAGCTAATATGAGCATAACAGCACTTTTGTGAAAGCAAATAATAGATTGATAATTTTCTGAATATATTTAACTCAGCTTAGAGTATTTAAAATGTATAACTTGCAGCAGTTTGTGACAAAACATTATATAACCTTATTTGATAACAGTTATGCCGAACAGTTTTTATATTTATACCTTTTTTTAGTGTAAAAGACCATTTTAAGTGCAATGTATTTAAATGAAATTTTGCACGATGATATTTGTAACATAAAAGTTCTTTAGTGCAGATGATCTTTTGATTAGATGCTCCTGTGTTTGTATGCCTCAAAGTTTACATTTGTCTGACGTTTGGACTAAAGATCAACAGTGCAATGTATTACAGTGATTTTGTTATCTTACTTTGTTTTGTTTTTTATTTTCATCTAGGAGTTATCTTAAGTAAACTAGAGAGTAAGCTTGTTGAAATTCGTTCTTATCGGATCAACTGGGAGTCATACCTACAAGGAGGTATGATCAATTCCGATGATTACCATTTCATATCAAATTTTGACCACAAATCATTAGCACAAAAGAAAGAGGCAATTATTGAAAGCCCAGAGCAAGTAAGTGCTATAAACATTTATTGTTAACATTTTAGTATGAACAATCTTTTGTGGTACAAAACTTGAAAATTGCCTTGAAAATTTGCAACATTGCATTAAAAACATACATAAATTGGTTGCTGTATACATATACTTACCTTTCTGATGTTTCATACTCTGAAGAGTGTCAGATGAAAAAACCCTTAAGTATGTCTTTAGCACATTGTCGCAAATTTTCAAGGTGATTTTAGTATGACTAAGTTTAAGAAAATAACTTTTTTCTTAATAGGGTAAATATAATGTGCATTATACTATTAAATCTTTACCATTTTGTTTTTGTTTGATCCCTGATCCTCTTGCACAGGGTAAACTTGTATCTTTCCATTAGTGCAAAGTAATTTGACTTATTTTTATGATTTGAAAAACCTATTTAGATATTTTGGTAATCATTTCTTGTGGTAGCAGACAAGGAACACTGTGATGCTTGATTGACTGCTGTGGTTTTTAGCATGTGTATACAAAATATTCACACAATGAACTGATGTTTGTCGGATATGCTTTTAGGCACAAGGAGAGCTCCTTGACAAACGATCTCCTTCAAGGGAAGATGCCAGCCAAACGAAGGTATGACAGGGCAAGGTTAATGTATGTGCAATAATGCGCAAGACTGAAGGAGATGGAAAGAGGAGGTGACCTGAGCATCCAGGGCAGAGCTTCAGGCACAATGAGGCCCACTGAGAAGAGAGAGAATACAAAGTATTCACTTATAACATTACTGCTAGTATGTACTTCATCATGTTATTAACAGTAAAGTAAATATATTTGTTTTCTTTTTCATCAGAGCACTGTCACATTGTTGTCACTGCTTAGTCATGTAGCAAAAGACCATGTTATACAGTATGTGCTGGTCATGATGGATGACATATTAAATGTAAGTTGGTGGAATTCTACTTTCGTTATTATGTTGTGATATATTTATAGTGATAGTAATGAAGTATAGTAGGTATAACCAGTGAGAATGACATGTCACAGTTCTCAACACAATCCTGTTATAACAACTTCTGATATTGGTTTTATTATTTTGCAATTGGGTGATAAAGGGAATAGTTGTTGGTGTAAAATGGTGGTGTTATTTGTTGGCATCATTTTGTTTAGATTGGCATTGTTAGCATAAATGCTTTTCAATTGTGAAAGGGTAAGAATAAATCAGAATAATATGAGAGTGTTATGTAACGGTTTTTGCTTGTTGATTAGATGTAAAGTTATTTGTATTTATATTTCTTATGTTACCCTAATTTAGGATCAACGTTGGCTTTAGAAAGCATTTATATTAAGTTAATCACAGTAGAAAAGGTCTTGCTTTATTATTAGATGATGTGATGACCTAAGAAAAGTGAGCTAATTACCATTTAAAGACAAATGGTATTATTGTAGGGATCAAAGTAAGTTTGACTGACAAGATGTTGTTTAAGAAGAGTTCTTGGTTGTGCAGTAAATGTGGCGTATAAGTTAGGTGAGTTAAGGCAAGAGAGGATTAGCATCAGGTTATCTTAATTCTGAGTACAGCTCTGTTTAAGTACAAATGAACTTAACTTATGATTATGCAATCACGAGGGAGTAATTAGCTTCGAACTAGTAAGTGTATTTGTGCCATCCTATGCAAGACTGATATGCATACATTATGCTTTGATTTTATTAAAGGAGGACCCATCAAGGACACAACTTTTTCATGAGTACAGCAAGAAGTAAGTGAAAATTGCTGTTGACAAGTACTGTCTAAGTCTGGATGATTTGTGTGTCATTGCGTCTTCAAAATTTGTCTTTCTGATACATTTACTCTGGCATAGCAGGTCAGCTATGTCTTTCAGACTGTGGCAGTCCTTTAGGCGGTCTGAAAAGCCTTAACCAGTTGCTTGATCACATGACTAAACACTTTGTTTTGTCTCACTGTCAGGGGTCATATGAGCTGTGTCAATCTTTTTAAAAGTTTTTTGGTGATATCTTTGGGCCTTGAATGCATCCTCAGGACATTTTTATTAACAGTGTGGACCAATAATTAGTGTAGAGTAAGTAACAGACTCCCTTCTGTAGGAAGCAATGTACTCTTGATGAAGATTGCTCCTTTGACTTGAAGTATGTGTTGGATATGTACAAGCCACACTTTCTCCATTTTTCCATGAGACTATGAGTTAATGTTTCTAGGATTTCATTGTTATATCATTAGGCCATCCTTAGATAAAGAAAGATGGTCTGTTTAATACAATTTTATTGGATGCTTTGATGGCGTAAAAGTTTTTGAATGCTTACGCGTTTTAAGTCAGTTGTCAAACTAAATATATGTTTATTTATTGACACTATTTGTTGGCATCAAAATGGGAAAATTAGAATAGGAGAGGAAGTGCAGTTAAGTTACATTTTATTGGCTGTTAGCTAAAAAGTAGGCATGAATCATTGTGATTTAAAACCAGAAAAATTGATAGAGCAAGATCTTTGGACTTATATGAACTCATAAACACATACTGGCTAGGTATCGGCTATAATTGTGCACTGCGTGTAGAGTGTCAGTGTTTATATGACCATATTTGGAGGAGAAGGAGAATAGAAAGAAGTGTAGATTATACTACGCACTGTGTGGCATGCAATGCACTTGTAAATGGTATGGTATTATGTTCCAGTGCTATTGAAAAGGATGAAATATGTAGCTGTCTTTCTTTTTTTCAATGCTAGGAATAATCTGAATATATGGGCTCCTTTTTTTTCTCTTCTTAATCGAGATGACCCTGTCATCATGCATATGGTAAGTACTTTGCCTTGTTTTGATTACTTGCAAGACACTTTTTATAACTGTCATCATTACTCTGCGTTTGGCAGTTGCCATGGATTAACTTAATCCAAACTAAACTTGCTTGAAAAAGTACACAGTACTGGCATAGCATTATAATTCTATTTTCCTCTGCATTTATTACTGCATTGTTTATCAATTTACTTCACAAGACCTTTGCCAAAATGTAAGGTGATATTATAAATCTCTTTTCATTTCTTGTCAATAGAAACAGTTTACAGGACAGCAATCCAGATATGAGACTGAGTTTGTCCAGTGTATGATGTGATAGGGAAAACCGAGCTCAGATGCTTCTCTTGGATAAAATTGGATTATCGCCGCAAAGTTGTAATGTAATTGACAGGAAAATCAGCATTTGCCCCACCCAAAACGATGCCCATGTAGTTTCTAATGCCGGTTTAAAAAAGCATGCACTTTTCCTTATGAGTTCCCTCATTGTCATTCCTCACTGTTAAACTTTTGTTGTGTACTTTTGTCTTGAAACCTAAGATCTTTAGGGCTCAGTTTTTGTAAACTGAATTTATCGAGACAATCAACTCTTAAGATGTAAGCAAAATTTTGATTAGGAATTTCTTTTTCACTTTTTATATTTTGATGATTACTAGGTTTGCTATCGCATGTGACGTATTGAAACAGACTAAAGGACTGACTACAACAAACGATGCTCCAAATATGCATGTCTTGTTGGTTTCTTATCATTTTCTCTGGTCCTATCTTATATGTTTTCTATAAATGACAGGCTCTAGTTTTACTTCTCGTATCTTACCAGGCCAGTAGAGTAATTGCAAAGCTTGGATGTTGGAGCAAAACACGATGTCCAGACACTGATCTGATTTACTTTATCAATTGGCTGAAAATTCAACTTGTTGTACCGGTTTGTAACTACTATTTTCTGGTGCTTGTTTATTTTCTGGTGTGGGATTTTGTGTAATTTTTGTCACTGGCTTCTACTTACTTTCTGTACTGTATTAAGTACAGACAACTTCATTTATAAGTGTGTTTTTTATGTAAAAATAAGTCACTTTATATGGATAGGAGTGCGAGTTCTGGAACTTGGTAGGAATAATGTTTTTATGAATTTTGTCACAGACTATCATACAACTTGACTAAGCCCTAAGTACCTCTTGCTCGCACTGGTTGCTGTCTCAGATGGCTGCTCCACAGTCCCCACGCATCCTGCTTATATCAGTCTCAGTGTATAGCATGTCGACATGATGTACTTTTCTTTTTTGATTGCCTTTTAGCAGTTGATGCCATGTTCATTGCAGGCAGGATGTTTATTGGATGTTTATTGGACTTTGATTACAATGCACTCCTGTCCTGCTATATTTGTTAGTCGGTCGATTCTTATTGAAACCCAGTAGCCATTGTTTTCTTTTAAAGGGCAATGAACATTTACAAAGTGTTGCAGAGTGTTTACAATGGATGATGAGAATTGACGAATATCGAGGTCCCTTTGTAAAAGCAGATGGGATTAATAGGTGAGTTTGCTTAGACTTCCAATGTGCTAGTACAAGAGAATTTAATAGTAGTTATCAAAGACAGCAATGTTTGGCTTAGTGTATTCGAAGCCATTATTGAAGGCCTGATCATTTTGTTGTATAAAGTCATCTCCAAAGTAAATCAGGAATGTAAGATACTGTTGTTTCTGGCTGAATGACGTGGAGAGAGCGCATCAACAGTTGCATCAAAATTCGTCATATCTAGCGCTAAGTGGAGATATATTCAAAGGATTCCTCTCTTTTGGCAAATCGTTTATCTTCCCTTGCAGTAACACGTAACAGAGCAGTATTTTCGTATTACGTCAGCTGCGGCAAGAGTATCTTGTCAACTGATTTTATTGGCTCTGGACCACCTGATAAGGTTTCTTTCAACCCAAGTGTCAGTGGGACATTAAGCTTTGCAACTCTCCAGGGAAAAATCTACTTTGATGGGTAAAAGAAAACTAAAGCGCTGCCATGACTAATGCTTAAGGACAGTCATCTGCCCCTTGTACGCTAGGCCGCCCTGTCACACCTAAATTAGGAATCTGAACATTTGAAGTCTAAATAATAAGACTATAAATTTTCAGTAGAGCTAGAGGACCTTGATTTTCCTTCCCTAATTTTTGTTTCTCTCCAGCCTATGTAACTTGCTACTAAGGGAGTCTTACTACAATGTCAGTCACTGACTCCGGCTCCGCATCTGTCAGGACCAAGGTCGTGCTCACCGGACTCCTCGTCTCGGAGCATCTACATTTGCAGCGAACGTACTACTTTATCTTCTAACAACCCTCCTCCCCGCCCCCGCACGCAGACACATACTTCTTTCAAAAGCCCACCAGACTTTTCCAGAGATGTTTTCAGGCTAAGACCGAAGATGTGGCATCGTTTTGATTGACTTGTTAATATTAGTCAGGGAAAGTTCATGTTTACGAGATAATTCTTGAATATTATATAAATCGTTACATGAAACGTAATATTATATAAATCGTTACATGGAACGTGAGATTATTTTTTTTAGATATTTTAGTACAGATGGAGTCAATGTGGGTGGCAACGCCCAAATGTTGTTAATGAAGTGTAATAACTGTATTATACTTGTGTTGAAGCCATTAATAGATTTCTCAATAATATGAATATCAGGTTTTAACAGAAGAGGTCGTCGTTCTTAGTACCATTCAAGACTTATGTTTTAACGCCATCACTTGTACATCAAGATTAACTTTAAGTTGATAGTACAAGCTCATTCTTTGACATCATCATAGAGTACGCAAGCGTAAAACTATCAACAGAAACATGCTTTGTTGCCTGTCATCTATCAAATATTAAATGATTGAACGTCAAATTTCCTTGTAGCATTCTTTCCGTATTACTAAGCAATCTTGGATTTCAACTTCAATACCAGTTGGTGTTTTCTCTTTGGATGATGTCATTCAATAATTCTATAGCTGATAAAATTAATGAGTAAGTATGAATACACGTGTTTAGTTTAAATTTATTGACATTAAACATGTTGGGATAAGCGATATTTAAGTGAAAATGTTAGGATGCAGTATATTGTTCCAACGACAGTAACTTCAAACAAATGTATCCTCTGACCGTTTCTTTCATTATTGTGCACGCTTCATTGTATTATGTTGCAAATGTCTTCGTTAAACCCCTTGGTGAACCTGTTCGGATTAAGGATTAAGCCCTTTTCATTGTATTATGTAGGCCATTTTGGTTACATTATTGTGCTTATCGTAAGGCAACGTGGTAGATTATGAGGTTTATCGGAATAATGTTAAGTTCTAAGACCTTGATTGGCTTACATGAAATGCTATAATTGTTATGGTAGTTAGTCATGGATAGTGCGGTTGTGTATCTGAGATTTGGAAACAAGAGACACACAGATTTCTAAATCACCTTTTACGACAAACATAATATAAACTCTTATGACCAAACTTCTTAACTCAATGTTGAGCAAAAAGTCCTACTCTGACCTCCAAACTCAGCTGAACGTAACAGAAAATGCGTCTTATTTATACGCAGATTGTACTTCTAAGTGGTTAAGTGTCCCATTGTTAATAAAATGACATACTTCTACCCCTTTGCCAGTTGCAATAGTCAATTAGAATAAAAGTTAGTATACTTTAGGGCATTCTTTTTTAATTTTGCAAATTCTTTGGGGTGTTGGCTTTGACAAGTGCAGTCTTTTATTTTGGCAAAGGCCTAATGTAATAACGACCAACCCTTGAGAGCCATTCCTAAAATGCGCTAATGTTATAGGCCCTTTATAAGTATGTGTATCAAATATATAATAAATGTATAAATA
>JANTCA010046190.1:0-40291 GCA_024741275.1 Chironex yamaguchii
TAAGTATGATTTTAGCGCAATGTCGCAAATTTTCAAGGCGATTTTCAAGTTTTGTACCACAAAAAGATTGTTAAAGTCAATATTATGGGAAACTTTAATGTTAACCTTCTAATTAATGAAACCCCTACAAATGAATTCATTAATACTTTATTTTCTCACAACTTAGTCACACCACAATAGTTTTATATCATTCTTCAACAATCCTAGATAATATATTTACGAACTTAAAAAACGTTACCATTATCAGTGGAAACATTTTGAATGAGCTGAAATAGCTGTATTCAAATCAGAATACTAAACTTTTCATGAAAGAAATTTTATCCATGACTTTAATCAAATTGAAGTTAGGTATCAACAACAATTAAAATAAGTTTCTTGAAGATAACACGTCACTCGCGGAATGGTATGTACCTACGAAATGTGCTCCAAATGAAAATCGCTTCGCTAAGGACGTGAAAAAAAGCAGTAGAGAGTATCATTCAAAATTATTTCACCACAAATGGTCAAACCACGATAAAGTATTTCTGGGAATTAAATCTTTTATTCCAAATATTTATCCCAGAATCTAAATATTTTTTCCATAAAAACTGCAATATACCAAATATAAACAAATAGAAATTAGAATTCACTTTCTAAACATTTATTTAGCACAAGTCTGAAAAGGCATCTCCAAAATATCATGTGATCCCTAAATGTTTCACTAAATTTCAGTAAATGCATACATAAATTAAAAATTTGCTGTAGGGTTTGAGACTAAAATGAAAAGAAAAGTTTTGGTCCCGAGCAAAGCCGAAAGTTGGGAGAATTCTTCAACGTGGATGATATCGCTGCATGATCTATCTAATGCTTAATGAAACGGTTCCCGTTGATATATCAATTCAGTATTTCATACATGACCACGAGGGATGCTACTTTACGATATGACCCTGACGACGAGTACTAGTTAAAACTACGAAATGTTGTCGTTAGTAAGTCCTGACAAGATGGAATTATTAAATGATAGAGAACAATTGGTGTTTTTTAATTATAATGAGCAACTCATCACGTTTTTTCTGAGCAAGTGTTGGCCGTTTACTCTCAACATGACTATGCAGGAACAATTCGTCTAGCAGAGTTAAGGACAACCGCTTTGTCGTGAAAGTGATGATAGGTCACAGAACAACAAGATTGTGATTCAAACCACTGACTGTTACTGACGTAGGGTATCATACCTATCATTATGAGTGCTATTGGTGACACGGCAGTCATAAAAAGGCCTTTTACCACTTCATCGTGGAATTAAAGATGGTAACGTATCTGGAGATCCAAAGTGTATATCAGTAAAGATTACAACTTGCTGTATATATTGCGCACATCACATCCCCTGCCAACGGTAGCAGAGCTCAGACATCCCAATTTGTTCAACGTTTTGAAATAATATCTACATTTTGTTTGTTTAACCGGTTTGTAATCTGTCTTTAACGTAGGACAAAGTTATCGCTTAGTTACGTGTACTTCATGCACATTATCTACAAATAGTTTCTGGTTTCCTTGTCATCTATTGTTACGATAATTACCTGGTCTGTATAGAGTTGAGGGGACATAACATACAAGTTTAAAGTCAAAATAACACTCTTATAACAAACTCTTCAACCGATGCGTTGATGACGGTTAGACTGGTGATTACCTGTGAAATAATTATGATGAGGATCAGTTTCGTATTGATTCAGCAGCCTGTCTCTCACACATTGAGTAGTTGCTTTATACACGGCATTTTTCATTTCCATTTCTACAGCTTTAAACCATCTATCGTTTTCCAAATCGCATTTTATCTGGTTGTGTAGCTTCACCTTTTCACCATGATCACCAATGATCAATATTGCTTCCAATAAGTGTGCTACAAAAAAACAAACGATCAGAAACATACATAAATAAACGTATAATTCAATAGAATATTGATAAAGGAATTATGTTACAACGTTCTTGTGGAAGCTGAAGAAATCTATGGCGAAAAACCCTCAAGGATTATTACACCATGATTAGATCATTACTAAAAATAATGAGCAGATAAGAAGAATTATAAAGTTGATAGACGAAAAAATCAATTCATAATTAAACGATCTTTTCCAAGGTGCAATCAATAACTTGCACAGTAACCATCTTACCGTTTAACGACAGATCAAGTCGGTTCCTCATACTCAACAGAGTACCTTTGGGCATCTCAAATTGTATATTTGTTATACCTGGAAAGCACTTGCGTACATAAGGTATCAAACTTTTTGGATCGTCATCCACAACAAGAAGCCCAATCATTTCATTGTCACTTAGAAAGAAGAAACGTGTAAATGATTCCCGAACTGAATTCAAATGGGTTGCTAAACTCTTGAGGATATGTTCCTGCAATATGTAAACAGAGATATTTGCTAACCATGAATTAGTAATACGACAATAGGGAAAGACAAGTCATAATGATAAATTGTGTATAAAACTTCAAAGTGAAAGTCTCTTTTCCACACTTTTGCACATACGTACTGATTCATGGTACAAAACCTCAGATAGAAAAGACAGAAACGACTTCGTGTTGGATGGCAAATACATCGGTTACAAGCGAACCTGATGTGGTACCGACAAGTAATAGAAAGAACTGGATTTTGTCGCTAATTCATTTACTTTATAAATTTCATGCAGGTAACAGTTGTCAGCTGGTGTACAATCCACCGATCGAAATCGCAAAAGTTATTATATACATCGTCATTAACATCATCATCGGTGGCCGTTGTCACCACTGTTATCATTGCCATTACCATTATCGTCGTCGTTGTCATCATCATCATCATTATTATCATTATTTTTAAAATTATTATCATTTTTCTAGTCCTAATAATTATTATCATTAAGACAACCATCGAAGTCATCAACATCACCATCATCACGAGTACTTGCGCAGTGTACAATGGCGTGTACAATACACCAGGGGAAGACAGCCTACATCTGACAACAATGCTACAAATGACGAAATATGATATTGGTTAGCACTACTTGTAAATAAAAGGTTTTTGGCAATGTAACGCAAACTTTTAGTGCGATTCTGTGATTTAGAATTGATTGAAACAAAGCCAAACTAGCTGACTACTTAAAGTAACACAGAATTGTTTACTAAAACATACATTTAAAACTGTAAGTAACAAGCTGATGATTGTAAAAAAAATCGAAAACCTGATTACGTTTGGAAGAGTTTCTTCTCGTAGACGATAGAGTGTTTGAATGATATTTTCAAACGAATTGGCTTGGAGTCCTACCTCTTTGGATATTAACGCTGTTAAAAAGTTTCGTAAGTTTTCTCCTTGTAATTCTCTCCAACCTTTCTCTCCTCTCTTCTTGGCAAGAACAGGTAGAACATTGGGATCGTTTTTGACAACTTGCATCAGTTCCTAAGTGGAACTGATGCACGCTGTCATAAACACAGGAATTGTTTGCAAAACATACATTTAAAACTGTACGTAACAAGCTGATGATTGTAAAAAATCGAAAACGCAATATATGAGGACGTTTGGAAGAGTTTTTTCTCGTAGACGATAGAGTGTTTGAATGATATTTTCAAACGAATTGGCTTGGAGTCTTACCTCTTTGGATATTAATGCTGTTAAAAGGTTTCGTAAGTTTTCTCCTTGTAATTCTCTCCAACCTTTCTCTCCTCTCTTCTTGACAAGAACAGGTAGAACATTGGGATCGTTTTTGACAACCTGCATCAGTTCCTAAGTGCAACTGATGCACGCTGTCATAAACACAGGAATTGTTTGCAAAACATACATTTAAAACTGTACGTAACAAGCTGATGATTGTAAAAAATCGAAAACGCAATATATGAGGACGTTTGGAAGAGTTTTTTCTCGTAGACGATAGAGTGTTTGAATGATATTTTCAAACGAATTGGCTTGGAGTCTTACCTCTTTGGATATTAATGCTGTTAAAAGGTTTCGTAAGTTTTCTCCTTGTAATTCTCTCCAACCTTTCTCTCCTCTCTTCTTGGCGAGAACAGATAGAACATTGGGATCGTTTATGACAACTTGCATCAGTTCCTAAGTGGAAATTAAGAATAGCGGTCAATTGAAAGCACCAAATTTAAAACAATTATTTATGGTATTAGTGATGGATAAGTTCAAAACCCGATGAGGGAAACAGACTAGGCGAAGACTAAATGCTTTGTACCTTTATCAGTCAATAGCATGGGGACAATGAATTATAATGGCTGGTGCATAGATTAGAGTCTTCCTGATAGACAGGACATCATTTCAAAGTCATCTCGGACCATGGGACAAGTGGACTTCTTTTTTGCAAATAAAACGGAATACTTTCTCGTTTGATCAGTTATAATATACATGGCTTGACAGGTACCAATAACAAAGCCTTTAAAATAAGCAAAAAATCGCATAATACTATACTTTCATAACAGCAAGGCTAAAGCCTCATTATACGAGAATTTGATAACCACGTGGCATCGACTGACATAGCTGTGGTAAATGTTGTACATTGTGATGTCATGCCATTGACAGACAGTCAACCCGGTTATAGTTTAAGTTGTCGTTCAAAAACGAAAAATTAATATTCGTTTCTGAATATGACAAGTACAGAACGCGAATAAAACTCACATTGTACTGTCTGTCGATATCTAGAAAAGAATTATACTCTTGAGGCAATTCCAATGTCATCTTTGCTTGCGAAAATACAGCTCCAAGATACTCCCACTAAAATCAACAAATGGAGCAACAAATATTTTAAACATTAAAGAAAAAAATATATGAAATGCATCATATGTAACCATGTATCAAGGCATTTTGTATAAGAACTTGACAAGTATTACTGCCCTATCCTAGTCTATGCTACTTGAGGAAGGCCGAGCACTTGTTAAATGATGCACACTATAAGACATAGAGGATAATGCTGCTATTGTTGTAACTCTCTCTCTCTATCTATCTATCTATCTATCTATCTATCTATCTATCTATCTATCTATCTATCTATCTATCTATCTATCTATCTATCCATCTATCTATCTATCTATCTATCTTCTTATATATATGTACCTTTATCAAAATATAAATATTTCAGATGACAACAATAATAGCGAAACATCAAAGAATAACATTTTTTATACAATGTCTAGAAATTTGACAATTGATTACTTTAAATAAATGTACATATCATCCCAGTACACACAAGTGCCGTCATAAATAATTGTCACGAGCGGGGCATTACCAGGACAGCTGGACAAACCAATGTGCCATTATCCCAAATGTACGCCATAATAAAATCAGACGTTTCCCCTTCAGATGACAGTGGCTTTGTTGACAGTGTTGGTGCTGTATTGCTTTTATATAAAAAGCCCCAAACAGACATTACATTTCACGTTGTTTGTACTACACAAAACGTCTGCAAAGTTCACAATATCGAAATTGTGAATAGCGTCTTATTTTCCAAGAAATCAAAGTGTCCAACATGATAGACTTATCTACCTGCTGTTGGCAAATAATCCATAGTGCTAAAAGTTCTTTCAAATCTTCTAACATCCCCGTCCACACTCCGACTTCGGAGTGCATATCAGCAACGTACGGAGACACAAGCATGGACTGCAAAGTAACCAGATGATCCTGGATTGGAAAAAAGCAAAACGGAATCTCATGGATTGAGTAGGTTCATGTAGAGAAAGGTCAGTTCTTATCTGTGTTGACCTAAATGTCTACCAAGAGAGAGTAGCTATGCTAAATTTTTATTCCAATAACATTACAGCTTAATTGGCAGGACATAAAGATATCAAAGTATATGAATAGTTAATAGATTTCGGGTTTGAATCTATATTCCAAAGTGAATTTAACAAGCGACATAAATGAGAGTAGTACTCGAATGAGAGTACATTACACAGGAGGGTACAAACAATATATACCACGGGTACTACTCCCGCTAGTTGGCCATGACAGTAGTATATTACTTCAGATAACCACAATACCAACAACAAATGGTCTGTAGCACAAAATGACTTCCAATATTGTTTGAAGGGCCATCCCAAGCCAATAATAAAGCATTGTTGTCAAGGGTGGTCCATGTGAGTGGTCCCAGAGGAGCAAACAAGAATTTGCAGTACCACAGCACACCAATTCTTACATTGAAGCAAATGATTCAATGTTTACTTCACCAGGCTATTGCATTTTTGGTACTGGCACTAAGCATACTCAGTCCAAAGTAGTTTTAAGTGTGGGAGCAATCAAGGTGGCAACTGTGCCACAGTAGATTTCTTACAAGAAAGGAGTACCCAGTGATGATTCCACTGGGAATTAAAGACTCGCAGGCCTATTGCACGTGAAACGTGTGGGAAAAATTTTTGTTTTGTCAAACCCACTTGATACAGCAGCAACAACAACACCAGCGCACGGAACTAAAGGGCCACACTACGTGAGGTAAATATATTTTATGACGTCATCACTTAAGTAGTCTATAACAATATGATAAAAGGTGGCGATCTGTTTTCGAGTAATGTTTATCTCGCAATATTGTATAATGCAGTGTTTTCGGGATCAAGAAAATTTGGCACTGCTTGAATTTATCTAAGTAGATTCGGGAAAGCAATTTGAATTGTTGGCTTTGGCAGCTGCTTCTTCCAATAAGATATTATCTAGCAAATGCAGCACATTTAAGACAAGAACATAGCAAACCTCTAGTTGGCATTGAAGGTCGTTGACTCCAGTTAAGATAAACACATCTTTATCCAAAGCAAGAATTCTCTGCGACTTTGCTTTCTGAGTCTAATAAATTGGAAGTTGAACAATGCAACTGTTAAACGTTATTACGATTTAACAGATTATTTAAGAGAAATAAAAGTGATTCCTGGCAAAACATGATTATTAGTGATAAAATATTTATCAGGTCTGGTAGCATTTGCTCTAAATTATGTCACATAAGGTGTCCATTGATTCCAGTTTATAACGGAATGCTTAATCGCACGAGGTCCCTAAAAAATGTTACAATACAAGACAACAAAACAGATTTTCTGTCTTTGGAGAACAAATTAAACCATATGTAGCTCATTGTATCTTGTTTTCAGACTGGGTCAAATTAGACGGGATCCCTGCCTTTGACTTGAACAGCCTATAGTTAAAAGTTGTAACTAGCTTACTAAAATAGTACAAAGTCATTTCTGGCAATCTGGTCAATCAGATCCAATGCTAACAAACATTGGGCATTAGACTAAGTACGATAATGAAAATACAACAGCAAAAACAGTTAGTTGTATAATCGCAAGTTACGTCACAATACTGTTTACTTGATGATATATCAGAAAATTAATCATTCACTGATTTTAGTTTACATCTCTACATGTTGGTTCACCCTATATATAATATGTATCGTAAATATATCCTTGGATTCTTTTACGAATGAGGCTTCGAGGGATCATGTTTTCCAACTAACAACCCCTACATTAATAAATTCAAATATCCATCAGTAAAGAGCCGGGAAAAGATGGCATTAAAGCATCTAATTAAAGTTGGAAATATTAAAAGATAACCTTCAGCTCACTTTTAATTGCGATGCAGTTTGAGTCGTATTTTGTGAAACTTCCAATGTATTTTTCTCCTTTACGAGTTTTCTTGCAACTTTTAAGTCTTTATCTCTCCAAGTCTGTATTAATTGTCTTAAACAAACTTCAAGAGCATTTTCACATTTTGCTCCATCACACACTGCCATAATATCAACTTCGTTTTCTTCAAGGTTAAGAGACAGTAGATCTTCCACTGTATACGAGTAGGTACCATCATACGTTTGTCCAAGGCCGACAAAGATAACCTTCCAATGTCTCAGCTGAAATTTAGGACAAACGTGCTTACATCAGCAGTGGAAAATGGTAGGAAGACATTACCAGTGGGAGGAAAGTGGAAACGTTACTTAAACGTAAACAACCTGACCATCCAGATGCACTACCAACCGAGCATCTTAGTCTCATTCAATGGATATTGTCCTTACTTTCGCCAGTAAATTACGTTGCATATCATTGCGTTGTAAATAAAGGGTGAATTGATGTACCATGCAACTTGAAGATTCGATAATAACAGATCATCACAACATTATGAGGAAAAATGTAAAAAAAGCGAGTCATGGTAATAGCAAGATCGTTAAAAAGTCCTTTATCTTACACATCTAAGCCACATTTGAATGATTTCCATCGACGAGGAGTTAAGTAGTCTGAGTGCAATTATTTCCTTTCCCAATTACCAAAATCGTTCAACATTAATAGACAGTTGTCGTCGTAAGAATTTCATCTTCTCCAGTTAAAGGAAAAAAATTACTGCCGCTAGAACAATTTACGGACCACTTAAAATAAATATATTATGATTTACTTTAGCTGAGGACAAAGAGTCATTCTCCGTACCGTCCTGATTAGCTTCGGTGATACACTATCACTAATACATTTAATTCTATTAATTTCATTTACCTTAAGCACTGGATTTGATAATTGTAAAAGTAATGGCAGGCTTCTATCAAATTTTGAGAGTTCCTCTTTCCAGTCCACCAATACTTCATCATTTGAAGGTAGATGACATTCTAGTTTCTTACTGGCGTCTAGCCATTCCTTAATCTTGCTCATTACCTTAGCTATATTTACCTTATAGAAAAATTTTAGAATAAGAAAAAGGTATTAGGTGCATTAAATCAAATTAGCAATGCCCGTTTTACGCTGACTAATTCACAGAGAAGTGCAACAGTATAAAACTACACTCACAGTTCATAACAATTGCGTAAGAGGAGAGAACGTAATTACAAAAGTGTATCTGCTCCTCAGTATAAACAGGAATCTAACAGAGATGCCTTTATGTTTGGTCTTCAATTGAACCTTATTTGAAAGACATCACTGCAATTTGAAACATAAGGTCTGCAGTCAGCATATCATAGAGCACATGCTTTAGATGCTGCTCAAAGAAGCTCAGCTAAATACAGACAACCAAGCATACACGTTGCTACGACCACACCTTCATCATAACAGGGGACGAGAGCGAAAATTCAATTCAACCAGTATCAAGTACAAAAAAGTTTCGCTTGCCGTAATTGTAAACATGCAAGACTTAACTCTAAGCCTGTGATGCGTAGTGTTACAAGTGTAGTAAAACGGGGCATTTTGCGAATATTTGTCAATCAAATACACCAACTTCAGTAACTGATTAAGTCACAGCTTTTACAGCTGACATAGGTTGCACTAAACATGCTTTAGCCACAAATGTTGTGAAAACTTTCAAATCCCTTTTTTCATTCGGCTCTGAAGTGTTTATAAATGATAAGTTTACCAAAGTACTTTTACATAGTGAAAGCACTGACAGAAGCTTCATCGGCGATAAGCTGACCAAAACACTTAAGTAAACTACGGAAGGCAGTAAGACTGTAGAGTCACAAATCTCCAAAAAATCGGTTAGAGACTATCATGCCTGATGCTTGGCATTCAGTTAGGTCATTACTATACAACATGAGTAACTTTTTTGGAACCAAATGCAATCTTTTACTGTAGTCTTCTTACAAACATGGTTTGCTACCCTAGAGATACTTCTGACAGTGAGGCATAACAAAGACAGTGAGCATGATCTGTTAGTGGAAGACGCACAGGTCGTAGATGCCAAATTATACTAATGTTCACTTAAAAAAATGAAATTCAGCATAAAAATCCATGCGAACACAACCCTCATCTCGTGAAGCTTATCAAGTATCTAATAATTGGCTTGTTCCGTAAATGTAACAGATGATCAAAAATTCCGTAAATGCGATTAGAAGCGACAGGTATCATTGAGGGTAAAAGAATTAAAAAGGGGTTAAGAATGTTATTAGTACCTTTGTAAAATGTGCTCTCTTCCACTCCCTAATAGAATGCAACGACAGATCACGATACTTCCAAATCTCTAATCTAGCGGTGATAACATTATACATTGAGCTAATAAGATCCAGGTAGTGCTTCTCTTGCACAATAGTTTGTTTACATTTGGCCAGTTTCTCAAGTTTAGCTTGGATTTCAGTAAATCGTGCATGATGCTAAAATTGTAGATTAACGAAAGCACAAAAATAAACGTAAAGCTAAAACGATAAAGAAAAATACTGATAAATTGAAATTGTAAATCAAAATACGATGCTTGTTACTATACAAATATAATCTTCATAACAGATAAACAACCTTACAAATAAATTGTCTATTTCTCTTCTCTATCTTTATCGGTCAGTGTCTACCTGGCATGTCAAATCGTCTCCTGGTTTTCTGTCTTACGCGTAGGGTGGTTGGCACCATAGATCATATTCCAATCGAAAAACTGCTGTTTCAGATTTCCTTCATAATTATTTTTGTGATAGGTATCTCTTATGAAGAGGCATATGCTGTTTCTTGGATTAAAAATAGACTGCTCAACTAAACTGTTGTTATTCTGCTATATTTCTTTATGTGATGGTAAGTCGAATCACTTTGGCTTTCATTGGGTTAGTATCGCTGAAAGAGCAAACGACGGTAATAACTTAAAAAAGGGAACTGTAAATGACCTACAGACTAAAGTCTCTACTTTAACATACTAGTACATATACTAGTACATTTGGTCTATGCTGACGCACGTCGTATTTAATCTTATAGTAAAGCAGTTCCATGTCTAACATAGATTGCATCATAGCACAGGATCGTTTTCAGAGACATTCAAAACTACATTCAACAACTTAAAAGAAGAACAAAATTTGAAGTCTGTTTTCAAGCACTAATGCATCATAAATGTCCCCCAATTAAAAACTGGCAAGGGATTGTTTGCTTCCTTAAATGGGGCACGAGTACGATATTAAATCTTGTTTGATGAGATACGTATTACATACTAAATACTATGTTAATTACCCAATACAAAGGACATTCTAGCTAGAATAAACTCTACCAAGTTAATACTAAAAATCGACTTCCTTATAGAGTCATAATGATGAGTACTAACATATAATAAAAAGTTCAAACACCTCCTTTAGTTCTGAGACGAGAACGTCCGTGTTTTGACTTGGATCCAGATATTTCCCCGAGGTTACTTTGGCATTAATATTGTAAGCTTCACTTTCCAACGACTGAGAGAGCAAAGATAACAAGCAAATGAGCAACTATGACTAGACAGAGAAAGACATGTAGCATGCACGTACAGATACAAAGTTAAACTTCGTTGAACGCTATTCCGAATTTGTGTAATAAGGGTTCTCTAGTTCAACACGTTTTACTGTGTCAGGGCATTGTACACCACCATACAAACCATAATTATACGTGAGCGGAACACAGAGTATAATAAGCTTCAAAATGATATGTGTCTATTGCCTGCAAGTGTCAGTCAGACTATTATACTTTAATCGTTTGTCATCAAATTTCTCGGAAATGTATACATCTATATACTTTAAACATATGCATGAATCAATTATCCCTATTTTAATTGAATCTTCACTCCACTATTTTCGTCAGCCTCCCACAAAATTCTCTTTCAAATTATTTGGCATAATACTTCATCAAATCAACCAAATTGCTTGCAAAAGCGTTTAGATATTTGAATGTTAATACTCTGGGACACCATATGTCTGCACATATTTATTGCCATTTTTACGATCTCTCTAGTGTAGCTGTTTAAATATTTGTGTTGTTACTTTCGTGTTCATTAGCTCTTGGCCTAACTGGTGCTACCATCCTTGTTTTCCACGACTGACGTATCGTTTTGTAGCCAATTATTACAAAACAAGCTCTCAAACCTAAAACTCTGTTTCTTTCATCACAACTGGCACCAACGTGCCAAAGAGTGAAGATCAGTCGTGATAATGTCAGCCAAAGCAGATTGTTGTGAAAGCAGTCATTACCGTAAGCTAGAATATATACCAAACGTTAGTATCATTAAAATATTGGAAAAAGTTTAATACTTGGCTGCTGAAGAGTCTCCCGTGAAGACTCCTTTTACCACAACTCCTGATAACAACTACTGACAACACTGTAAGATAAGGAAAACATGATACAAAAATTTTAACAATGGGTACTTCATATTCCTCTGTATTCCTACGTAAGTCATATCTCACACAGATTTTAAATAATTGTGTGAAATCCTGGTGATTTCCTTGCTAAAAAAAGGTTGGGTTCCTGGTTAGGGATGTATTCACAATGTATACTGCTCTCGCAAATTTAGAAGGTGATAAATTAACTCAGCATCACTCACCAACAATGATTCTTCCAATCGTTGGATGATCAAAGTTGATTCTGCACTGATATGATCAGAAGCGTCTTGCACAGCATACTGAAAGGAATCCCAGACATTCAAAAGCTGGAAATAGAAAAAGAAACTTAATCCCGTGTCTTATCAATATTAATCCATTGTACATCTATTTGATTTATTTTTGTAAATCTAAATTCAAAACGAAATAAATACATTCATCATGCCCTTCCTTTGCTTCATGACAACATCTGTAAGTACCTGTAAACGGAGCAACCAATCAAGCTTTGATAACGACAAACCAGAAATATAACGAGTAATGTCTTTAAGGTGGTTTGTTTCGTCATCAACACAGCTTAGAAGTATAGAGTCAGAAAATTTAATACTGTAAAATACGAGGTAAGATGACAGTTGATGTACAAAAAATAATACACAATTAGCTCTTGCAAGTTCATGACTAACATAACTTTAACATACCACTTGACCTTTAACGTAAATAAGTAGAGGATGAAGGTAATGATTCCTTTGAACCATTTTAACCCAAGCTTAACCACATATACTATTAAAAACATACGATTGTGGCATTCAAAGGCTAATGACGACAATTCTGCAATTACTGAAGACTAATTGGTAAAAACTCATTCATATCCTATAGTTGATAGCATTGGCGATGATGTAGACACTAGAGGCTCTTAGGAATTCAGTAAGATGGACTCTTATGTAGGAATCGCGAAGCAAAGTAATCCCTACCGGGGAATATGAAACTTTTTCAATCATGCCCTTTAGAACTTGAAAATATATATGTTATACAGAAAAGAAGTTCTTAACCACGGCTACAAGATCATCTCTTGTTGATGATTATGTTTCAGGAATTAAGATTTCAGACAAATTATATTGAACAAACAAAGAGAAATGAATGGATTTAGTGCTGTCTGAACAGCACTGGTTAGTAAAGGTTTTGGGATGGTATGAGAAAGCCTTATAGCAAAGTATGGCAAAGTGTGCAAAACTGGTCTAAACTCTAGTTCAAAGCACTTATAGCAGCCACATTTTACGGATCGAAATAAAAAAATAAATCAGTAATATCCTCAGCTTACTGTTTCTAACACGCTGCATAAGGATGGAAACAAACCATTTTACAACTGTTTTAAGTTCTTGTTTTCAAAAGACTTCTTATGTTACAAAATTTATAACATTTCATTATGTAGTTAAGGTATACTCTAAAAATTCTATCAAAAATAGAAAGATGTAGATCACTTGAACCAGGGCAGGCTCTCCAATAAGAACAGGCCCCCCAAAAGTAGACTCCTGTGGAAGAGCAACCCCTTGCGATAGAGTTAACTGGTACACACTAGAAGTATCAAGGTTAATAATTATAAAGTAATCTAGAGGCAAATGTATTTCAGTATTAACATCTCTCAACAATGTTTAGACAGTTCTTTTTAAGGTTTTGAAAAGGGAAAAAGTGCCATTGTCAATCTTTAGCACATTACAAGACGAGACAATCCTTTGTCTAAAGGGGAGAAGGTACGTACGAGAAAACTCCAGCCATGGAATGTCACTCCAGTAGCTCTAAGTCAGTCAATAAATCCGCTTGAAAACATGCCTGATACTGATGTGGAATAGGCTAATCAAGACGACAAAATGCATAGGGACAGTGGTGACAAGGATAACGAACATAAGAGAATCGTGGATAAAACGACAACTACTTTCATCCAAAATACGTACATGTCCTGACTACCCCGAAAAGTCACACTGTGTTCAGCAAACTCACTTCTCTGAAATTATGGTATTAATGTGCGTGGCCTTGGGTATTATTAGTACCATATAAGGGTGAGAGAGTGTCTGGCATTAAGATTAAGTCCTCAGAGACCGGAACTCAGTCACCCACAGCATCTACCCTAAAAGAAGTGGTAGTGGATTCCGCTCCCACCCAAGACGATGATTTTGCTTCTCGACACCTTTACTCTACGTCCTACAACAATATAGAAAACACAATTCCCCCAGTCGCCCGAGAGCAAAAAACCTTCCTTTCTTTACCTTGCTTTCTAATTCCTCCTCTTCAATTGTAAGTTGACGGTAGCAGTGACGAACAGCCTGCCAAAAATAAAAGAAAAGCAATGATATTGCAAAGTGAATATAGCTGAAACTTATCCTCAACCATTTTTCACTATCATACATTTTACGTTTTGCAGAGAGCGAGATAACAATTTTATGAATGTAAACATTTAACAGTGGTTCCGACAGAATGCTTATCACAAAGAATCATAAAGATAAAATCAATAACCCATAAAGAATGAAATTCATACAGCAACAATAAGATTGACTATGGCGTAAGACAAGAAGCCGGGAGAGTCTTCTTTTTCCTCAACTTGTCCCACTTCAAGTGGGGTCACCGTTGCTGGTCATGGCTCTCCAGCATTGTCGGTCTAAGTGGCTGTCTTCTCTAGTCTCTTCTCCGCCAGGTGTTCTTGCATACATTCCAATCGCCGCCGTTGACGTCTTCCTCGTCTTCTATCCTCTTCCACTTCCATCTCCAGAGCTCTCTTCGTCTAAGCACATGGGCGTGCTTCTCCTGGATCTTCTTGAGTTTCCCTGTGACCTAAATTTCTTCCGGATATCTTCCCGTTCTCTATGGGGTCAAGCTTGGTATGACCGCATGTCCATTGTAGCGTCTTCATCTCCGCCACATTTACCTTCTTCTTCTGTGTCTATTTGATGTTCCAAGTTTTTATTGCATACTTCATGGCAAGTTGGACTGCCCCTTTGAAAACCCCTCCTTTCCTTCGTGCAGAGAACCTCCTATCAGAGCACTTGCAACTGTCTCTTTCACTTCCTGCATCCTGCCTGGAACCCCTTCTCCATCTCATTGTCCAGTTCTCCGTTCTCACTCATCGTTGACCCTAGGTACTTAAATCGGCAAATGTCTAGAAATTATCGCTGATCCACATCATGCTGCTATCTAGTTACGCTTACTAGTTCGTATTTGTACAAAAATATCCTTTCACCACAGAGAACATACAAAGAAACTATAGAGGGTTTGGATCTTTATATCAAATTGGAGAAACGTATGAAACGGGCATTGCCTCGACAACTTAACCAAAATCGTTTTTATATGACTCGATCTCAGTTCATATTCTAATTGAACCTTATTAAACTGGGGATACTTACTTAGATTTACTTACCAAATCCTTGCAAAAAGGCGCAATAAACCTAACAAACTAAAATCACAAAATGATGGCCTGGTAAAGATACATATAAACCCTGCGTTGCCGAATTATATGCTTTATCTACAAGACAAGAGAAGTTACGAAAAAACACTACCTCAAATATTGACTTGATATATTCCACTTTATTCTGAAGGCTCACAAACATACTCTTGTAATTAGAGGCAGTAAGAAACAAGTCAGTAAATCCTTCTATGTCAAGCGGTTTACAAAGGAGCATCTGAAAATGAAAAATAACCATAGTATATACATATCATATAAACTGAAAAGAGCAATAGGAACATAAGGCAGACGTAAAAAGGCTTGTATGGAAACAAGGAACACCATAAACTCATTCTAAAATGCAGCTGTTGCGGGTTACGACGTCTCAAGTAAGAATTTAGTAAAAGAATAGAACACAATATCTCTAAATTCCGTAGGTGCTTCGATATTCTGTGCAAAAGCCTGATAAATATTGATTATGGTGTTGGCAGTTAAGGGAGCATTGCAAGCAACGGGTAAAATACTGCTTGAGGGTGCATTGAAAACCCATAACAAATACTTGCTGAATGTTGCTCACGTAATTAAGGACAACTTTTATCATAGATCACAAATATGTTAACTATCCCAAGTTGAAGACTAACGCGGTCTTTAAGTTAAGAAATGGTTTTTGTTTCCGAAATACTTTCTGCTCCTATTGCGCTCTAATCTCACGTACACCCAACTACAAGGGGATTTAAGGAATTTGAAAGAATAGCGAGTGAACAATATTAATTATACTGGTCACAACTAAATAAATTCTGAGGGATCCATCTGGATCTGCATAACGAAGTTTCTCTTTCCCCAAA
This sequence comes from Chironex yamaguchii, assembly GCA_024741275.1. NCBI lineage: Eukaryota > Metazoa > Cnidaria > Cubozoa > Chirodropida > Chirodropidae > Chironex > Chironex yamaguchii. Next base: position 16,255 of record JANTCA010046190.1, read on the forward strand.
AACTCACAGGATACAGAAACTCAACGCGGACGGAAAGAGTCTCCTTCTTTGATAGCTAGTTTCAAGCAGGTCCTATGCCAGTGTTACCCCCGGCAAGGAGGTAATCGTCAAGGTTTGTTTGTTGGTTGGTTGGCTAGTTGTCAAAATATCTCCAAATGTTCTCATCGTATCGTTGTAAAATGTTAAGGGTGCGTTGGCAGCTGGTTGGTTCTTTTTGGGGGGATGATCTAAATCACATGCTTGATTATGGATCACTTTCTTGGTAATAACGGCTATTACTCTAGGTCCCTTGAAGAGTCATTTTGTATTGGGGTAAGTTTGCGCTCTCAGAGTACTTCTAGATTTATCTGAGAATAAAGGCAGCCTACGCGGAATCGTATCGTGGTCCTACGTCATTGTTCTTGGTTTATAAAGAAATCGTAAAGAAATCGTATTTCTGATCAAATCAAAATAACAGTCAAAGCATAGCTTAACTACCTCACATCCGTTCTGCAGTTCATTTATAAGTTTTGTGGAGGATAAATATGCATCATCACAGACCATGTTCATCAGTTCCACAAATATGTTCTTGAGCTTGGACCTAAGATCGTGTTGAATACCACTGCAGTCAACAAAAATGAAGTTTTCGCCAACTGAAAATGAGCTGGGGATGCTTGCAACCATTGACAACCAGATGTTTAATTGCTGTACTTGTTTCTGTAGGGAATAAAAGGGAAAACGAGAAGAAAACAATCAATGAGGGGGGATAAAATCACAAGTGGAAATATGCCAACACTTAATGCCATCCATAACGACCTGGAGATAAATTCAACTAGTAACCAGTGAATTCTCACACAGTGGATGTGATTAATTGAAAACACACAGCCGCCGTGGTCTAGTAGATAAGAAGACGATCTTATAAGCCAGAGATTGCGAGTTTGAATCCGCGTCACCACAAATAAAAAGTGAGACATGGCAACGGGTGCCCACTTTCACAGAAAGCTCCTTCGTAGTATATTCTTCGAGCAATCTTTTTGTGGTATAGAACTTGAAAATCGCGTTGAAAAATGTTTCGTATGAAAAAGATTGTCATATACATTTTTTTCTGCTTTCTGACGATTCATATACTGAAGAGTGTTAGACGAAAAGAAGCTTTTAAGTATGTTTTTAGCGCAATGTCGCAACTTTTCAAGGCTATTGTAGTAAATTCCCTTGCTCCGGCATGGGAATCAGCTACGCTCAGTAATGAGTATGCTATGAAAAAACCCCAAAACCACAGTTTATTTGAACCATATACTATCACGTTATCGATGTAAACCACACAATCTCGTACAGTTAACAAAACACGAAAGCAAACACGGGCGGATCAAAGCTAGAGCGAGCGTTCCTTGAGAATCAATCAGATTTTCGAAGCAGGATTTACAGCTTTTTCTTTGAGGTAACATTCCTTTGGTGTGAGCTATAATCAGTCTAAATTTTACAATCAGCATAGAAGTTACCTGTAGCTCAGAATATTGCAAACCAAATAGAAACAAAGTTTTCAAAGGTGATTCATTATTCAGATACTGAACAGTATGAGTTGGCTTTTTGTGGACAGTGACAGAAATGCTGCAATATGGTTGCCTTTTGGCTGGGACATCAATGAAAGGGTATTTGCTTTTTCTCCTCTGTCTCCATAGAGAACTCGATATTTCGATGTAGGTTGCTGATGTGTTCAAAGAACCCATGTAGATGATCTTTTTTGATGTTTGCAAAAACATCATCCACATATCTTTCCCACACAGATGGTCCTTGATCAGTGGTTGACAGTGCTGTGGAATCAAGCAATCACAGAGGATGTAGGTGTGTGTCCATTGGTACACCGTTTGTTTGAGTGTATATGCCATTGTCGAATAGGAAACATGTGTCGGTAAGGAGTACTTTTAATAGGTCCAGTTTATCTGAGGGCTTGAGTACAGCTCTTGATGGTAAAGAATCATCGTGACTAAGCAGGTCTTCAACAATGTTTTCAGTGTCTTTGATTGGTATGCTTGTGTAAAGGGGCGTGACCTCAAAGGAGACCATGATTTCATCTGTTTGGACATTTTGTTTGACAAAGTCTGAAAAGTTGACTGTGTTACTGCAACAATGTGACTACACTTTTATGTATGGACTTAGAAGATCAGCTACGGGACGTCAGAGTGAATGAAGTGGGCTTCCAGGGTAAGCTACGATGGGGAGAATTGGTAAATCTGGTTTCTGTACTCTTGGTAGTCCATAGAACCGTGGTAGAGTTGAGTCCTCGGGCTTTATTTGGTGGCAGAGGCAGTTATCAAGGATCTCCTCCTTTTGCAAGGCAAGGAGTATTCTGCTCACCTGGGCTTCACAACATTCATTGGGGTATGATTAAGTCTGTTGTAAGGTCCACTGTTAAGGTGATCATGGCACTTTAGAATGTAGTCAGCTTTATTGAGGATGAACAGTTGAATGACCTTTGTCAGCTGGCAGAATGCAGATTGATTTATCATCCTTTAGGGTCCTGGTAGCACATCGTTTATCTCTTCTTAGGTTATCTTTGGGTGCCTTGGAAGATTGTGAGGCGAGACATGTTTTCGCTTGAATGGTGTCTGCGTCACTTTTGGGCAGATCTTTCACTGCAGTTTCGACTATTGAGACAATTTCTTTAGAAGGGATGTTTCTTGGAGTTGTAGACAAGTTCAAGCCTTTCAAAAGAAGAGATTCCTGCTCTTGTTGACGTACGACTGAATAGGTTGATCATCCAGTTTAACTTGCCTTTGGGGATTAGTGCTGGAGACGACTTTTTGCTTCAGGTTTTAAACTTCTTTTGGTACCAACTACTACAGAAAGCCAACTCATACTGATCAGTATCTGAATAATGAATCACAACATCCAGTGTCAGCCCAAAACAGTGTCATTACAAACCTATTTGGAAGAGCAAGAAGTGTCATGTCCAATATAGCTAACTTGAGAAAAGAAGAAAGACATATACAGAAGGTTCTCCTGACAAACCGATGCCAAACAAAAGATGTCCAGGTAGCGTTACATAAAACATCCAGGGTCAACCATGCTGCTGAACCAGAAGCAGAACCTCTGAAGTGAATATGCCTTCCTGATGTGCAGAACACAAGAAGAAGGATTCTCAGACAATACAACATCCAGTGCTCCTTCTTCACAATGTCCACTCTAAGGAAGATGTTTTCAAAACCAAAGGATCCAGTCCCTCTAGAAGAAAGTAACAACATTGTATACAAACTAGATTGTAGGGACTGTCATGCCATCTACATTGCTGAATCAAAGCATTCCTCGAAGCAAAGAGAAAAAGGGCACAAGAGAGTTGTTTAGAATGGTGACACCATACAATATGAAATAGCTGACCACTGTTGGACAGATAACCATACTTTTGACTGGGAAAACAAGGGATTATAGACAAAGAGACCAACACAACAACAAGGAAAATTAAAGAAACCATCCAGTCCCTACAATCTTCCAGAAATACTGATTCCGGTTCTAGTAAAAGAAAAACAACAAATACAACACAGCTATGGTACCAATTCTCAGAGCATCTCAATCCCTGTCACCACAGACATCCACACTGAAGAAGAATAAAATAGCTGTACAGATCATTTCTAGTAGCCTGATGATGGGAGAAGTGTTTCTCGAAATGTAGCTCATAAAAAGCATCCGACTCATGCCATGATAAAGCTCCTGTCTATATGGCTACCACTGGGTCCATAATGCCAAGAATTCCCACAAGAAACAAAGTTATCTTTTGCTTTTTTTTCTCTGACAAGGAATGGTGTGAGGGACACCACAGAACATTGATAAACTAATTCTTGACTTCCAGACTTCATGTTGCACAACAATGATACTATGTATGTGATCAGTAGAATGTTATCCCAGGCTATATTTGGTTTGGCATGAGCCATAGCCAGTTCAAATGTACCAATTAGCATAAGAGTTAACTTTATCTTGGACTTTAGCAAAGCCAATCAAGAACCAGTAAGAAAAAGTGTAAAACACTGACTATAAAATGCTCTAAAATAACAAGCTTTGACCATGGTTTTTACCAGAGGGCTGAGAAGGAGAGCTAGCACCGCCAGATTTAGAAGTGTCTTTATTAAGTTCTCATGAATTGGTAGAAAAAACTGGCCACACTCAATAAAAAACAGTTAAGCCCAACTCTAGAGCACTAAGCTATGGTCAGATTATTTCCTGGATCTGCCCCTAGCAAACTCAGTTTGCACTATAAATCTTAATCAGTTGGCATGAACCACAACCACTTCCTTCTTTTGAAGCATGTAAACCTTTCCACACTGTTCTTAAACTTTTTCCAGACAAATGCTTGAGTCATGGTCAATTAATGATAGTTTAGTTATTGTTTGTAATAATTGCATCACTTTCAACAAAAAACCATCAAATCTAAACTTCATATTGACCTAAACTATGTCTATCGACTTGATCTTCAACTGTTATGGGAAACTTTCTGACATGTCTCACTACTATACTTACTACTCTCTTGTCTCATTGTTAACCTAAACATTACCTATTTGAAGCCAAACACTCAGAAAATAAAATCCACACTTAAGACCTTATTTCAAAACACAGTTCTTATCACAAAAAATGTGCTAATATAACCATGATGATCTTTAGAAATGCTTCTTGTCAAAGTCCATGCTTGTTTTCAAATAAGCTTCAATGAAGAGACCAAAAGATAAAGCTAGATTATTTGATAACCACATGCAAAAATAATTGAGAATTTCTATCCCTTTTGCTCTTATTCCAATCACCCCAATTATTAGATTCTGGATTTCAATTGGAGCCAATTTCTGCATTTGTCCTCTACATATCACCACATGATACCATGTAGCTTTATTTGAACCACTAGATTAATCAATCATAAAAAATAATGAAACTGTAATGCTTGTTTTGACTCCCCACTATTGAAATAAATAAAGAATTTCCAGCCCTGCTGTATCAACCTGCCTCCTACTTAACTTTTTAAAAACTTCCCATCACCCTTGCATATTCCTATCTCCCTAGCAATTAAGCACCCAAGAGTACACTTGAACAATCAAATCACACTTTTTGCTCAAAATTGGCTTGGGAGGTGAACAGGATACCAGTGTCATGACCAGAGCAGAATGGAATGAAAAGACTGAGAAGTTGTTAGATTCTGGTTTAATACTTCAGAATCAAGAGTATAGATCCAATGAAGACGATACTTGTAGTTTCTTAAGAATCTATTTAACTACTTATTCTCCTATTGGGTTCACTACCTATCGACTCAAGGTTTAGGGTAGGACTAAATCACATGATTTGATATCTTGTGTAATAATGTGATTTCTCAATCATGTTAGTCTCATATTGAGACTGATGCTACTACATTACAGAAGTGTTGGTCTGGAAACACTGATTGTGGTTGCTCAGAGATCAATATAGTGATAAAAGCAGATAGCTTTTTACTTTTCCACAGAATCATCCTAGACCCAAACAGAAGGCTTTCATTTTTTTTCCTAAAAGGTGTTAATTCTTTTCCAGACCAAGAATGCATTTTAGCATAATATAGTCCTGCAGTCTTGACAACTTCCCCTTGTATGCTCTCTGACTGCATTGAAATAAGAAAAAGCTAAGTATGCCTAGGTTTGCAAACACTGTTCTTATCCGTCACAAGGACATAATCAGTTTCTTAATGAGGTGCAGATATTGGGATGTCCACAATTGATTTTAATCTTTGTTAAACATTACATTTGTAACTGAAAACTGGAACTTCAATTTAAATCAATTATTTTTCCCATTTTGCCTAGTTTTCATTTTCTAAATCATTGCTCTCTCTTAATCGATCACCGATATTGCTTGTGATGACAAAGCAGTTGTGGGAATAAACAGTTTCTGTTACTCCCTTCAGATCAGAGTAGACCTTCTCTACTAGTTTGTGTCTCTTGTATTTCTTGGGCAATAACAAGCAACTTATACAGTTGCAGGGTTCTTCTTGAATTCAGCTGCAGCAATGTACTCAGATATTGGTTGATTGACGGTGAATTTCCTGAAGCTTTACAAGAGACAGGAATACCAAATCCACCAACTATGAACACTTTTGTTGCTGCAAAGAGTTGAGAGTTGCAAAGCATAAGTAAATCCTGGGCAGAAGTGGTGTTGTCTCTCATTTGCCTTGTTAAATATATACAATCAACTGGAATAATCCACTGTTCAAGGCCAGCATAATTTAAGCTAATAGTGTTGTAATCCAAAACTGTTTACCAAATAATGAAACTTGATTTAGTGCCATTTTTGACCAACTTAAGGACATGCTTTGATATTCACATGCTTTAAAGATTTCCCAATGGCACTGGATAAAATACATGCTTTTAATCCACAATGACAGAGACAATGGCTGAAACAACAAACTTGCAATTGGGAAAAGTAATAAATGATGATGATAATGATAATAATGATGATTTGAACCATTAAGCAAAAAATCTCTTCTGTGATGCAAGTGCATCCGAATTTTAAAACGTAACAGTCAGTATAAAAACATATTTAATAATTTTCACTGTACCTCAATTTTTGAAGCAGGTTGTCCTTTCCAGCCAATCAAAGTTGAATTATTCCAAGCCGATACAAATAAAAAGATTTCCTTCAACCACTCATTTGTGTCACAGAACTCCTGAATCTCTTTGTAACAAGTTTCAAGTCTATTTGTAATATCAGCCTTTGCTTTTACCACAGCAGAACTGAAATAAACAGTTATAAGAGGTAGATAATATAAACATTTACAACAAAAGATTGTTCAAATATAAATTTTAATAGCAATAAAGCATATATTCCCACTATTAATGTCCACTCCCCATGCTTGCATGAGTTGGAGCATAGCTGACATCACTGTACCCATTTGGCTTGTTACATAATGTGCCAAGGTAGTAAACCCACTAATCCATTAATCCCATTAACAAACATATATAAGATAAAAAGTTTCTCAATTAAAAAAATGTGTTGTTGTATCTCACTTCACACTAAACATAATTAAATTTCATGCACAAGCTCAAAGATCTTCCATTCTTTTGCTTCTTAATTCTCCTTAAACAAAAGGACAAATGTATGATCAAATGCTAATAAGAAATTTTCCATCCAATAAAATCAGATGGACACAACCAAATAAATCTAACTGCTTTGCATCATAAGCAAATGACATTTAGACCAGATTAGCAAAGTGTAATTAAACTAGATTTACTTAAAGGAAAGGGTTGATTTAAATGTTAGGCTACAATCATATGAATGGAAGATAATAGAGCAAAGATTAATGATATAACAAGATAATATCTTACTTGTTTACAATAAGTTTATGAATATGACTGGAGAAGTCTTTCGCTTCATCTTTGATTCTTGCAGTAAAGGAAAGGTCATCACAAGTATCTAAAGTTTTATTTCTCCGAGAGTCTAGATTACTTTGTTGAGAGCAAGCTCGATCCTTCTCTGTTGGATGTAAAAACTCTTTCTTTAAGAAGTCTATAGCACCTTTGGTAGAACTTTTGAGTAGCTTCCTAACATCTTTCTTATCTAAAGGTTTTCTTTTTTCCACAAAACTCTGTAAATGTAGTTGACTTTCACCATAATCATCAGATTGCAATTGTAATAATGATAAATCATATTCTCTTTTCAGAGCCTTCCTACTTTTCTCAAGAATAACTGGGTTAAGACCTTCTGTAAGAGACTGAGGCACTTCCTCAAAAATAAAGTGAAAAGTACTTAAACTTTTCTGATAGCTTGGCTTGGCAAAAAGGTTGTTTTCTTCATCAAACAGCAGTTTCAGGGCAATTGCATGACTTCTACCTGTGGGATTTTGGAAAAGCATTTGTGTGAAAAATCTCTTTATTTCAGAGGAGGCATACTCAGCTAGCGATGTCAAAAACATTAAATTAATTACATTTACTAGTGAAGACAACTTCCCAATTGCCCATTTACTAACTTCAAGATTTTTTAATTGCTTTTCTTTTCTTGTTCTGGTCACAGTCATTGACTCTTTAATATTGTTTGTCTCTTCATGGAAAACAGTGTAGCAATAATGATAATAATCATGGCAGCTATTTTCAGTCCTTTGCAGCACCATTTGGCACAGTTCAAGACAACGAGCTACAAATGCTTTCCCCTCTGCAATTTTGTAGCAAAAATTCCCTAGTAGTTCTTCTACACTTGACTCTACAGGACTTTGTGTTGGTAAAAATGAGTTAGAGCTCATGTCAATCAGCAATGCCTTAATCTGAGTAAGAGTGGACATGAACACAGGAACACTAAACAAGTGTGAGGTTAATATCACAGATCTGTTTTTTAGATACTTCATCCATCTGGCATTTCGTTTCCATGTCATAAACATCTTGTATAAGGCATACATCTTGAAGAGGGTAATCATCTTCAAGGATGTATAACACAAAGCTTCATAGTACCATCTCCCAACTGGAATGAGCTCTGACTCTCCACTCACTGTGACGTTTAGTACTCCAAAAGATGAGATCATAAAGTGTTCCTTATCGACTTTGGCTTTTGGAACAACAACTAAGTCATAAATATTGCATGTTTCAACAGTTCCATAGTTAAGATACCAAATATCAGCTCCCTCAGTTGTGGCTGATGAATTAACTAAATACTCTACAACCTCCAAGCCCGTCTGTGGCTCGTTAATGATAGCTTTTCCCCTCCTTTTAATCCTCTGTGCCTTCGGTAATGCATCTCCCAAGGTCAAGTCAACAGCTTTTGTTACTTCAGGAGATGGAAACTTGGAAACTTCAGTGTTAACAGATACAACTGTCAATCCAAGACACGTTTTCCATACTCCTTCGCGTCTAGAAACTTCCGACACGACAAATGGGAGGTATTTAGTCAGGTCCTGCATACATAATTTGCGTCCTTTTGGAAATTTAGTGTGACCGACACTGCTGTCGAATATGTAAGGCAGGCTAGCGTTTGTCTTCTGAACAACAATATTACGAGTTCTGTTCTGAACAATATTTCTACTCGGGTATTCGGCATTTTTAGAGTTGTATTTCCCTACTGAAAGATCACATAACTTCCCGAAACTCCTATCCAAACTTTCAATTATTTGGAATTGCTCAAAATAAGCCTTATAGGACACTGCAAAACTGTATACTCTTCTTAAGTAATTAACCAACGGAGGGGACTTTTTTATCAATAAATTAGCACATGGATGCACCAGATCCACTAACTCCTTTAAGTGAATCCATGCCCCTTTTGTATTTATCTGGATTGCGGTTATGCAAGCCGCAACTAATATCTCCGTTAGATGTCTACATTCGTCATAGGAAATAGTGCTTTCTGTGGCTTTAGCAGCCACCGACATCATAATTCAGATATCTTAAACACTACTTATCATTGATCGTTAGTGAGACTTTCAGGACATTGCAATTACTGATTTAACACAATTACTTCATTTGACAAGAGGGAGCAAATACGTAGGCCTGTTGAGGAGTTATGACTTGGTTCTCGACGATATTTCCTTGTAGAGGAGATAAAATCGGTGTCTGTGTCTCATCCAATGATCTATAACAGCAGCAGCACCATGGTTTGCTTCGTAATATCCAAACAAAATGATCTCCTTATTCTGCAGAATAAGTTTATCCATTTAAAGATTGCTCACTTGGCTATGGACTGTTACTACGTTGCTCATTTTCAGCTTATCAGAGCTGACATCATGAATTCAAGATGGTTGGCTGTTGTCATGGAATCTAATACAACAAAAAAAAATGGACCCCTCGAGGCTCGATTGTAGACACTTAAAAAGATTTATGAAGGAGTTAAGGAACTGTCTCCAATTTACTGTACTTTGCAAAAAGAAAATGATTCATGCGTGGATAAAACGGGCGGCAAAGTTTAAAGTTTTATTAGTCATATGCTAGGCTCACGGCACTTTATTTTTAATACTCAACATTGGCCGCCTGGATTTTAGTCGTCAGAGAGGAGGGGGCAGTGAAACAGTGCTCCTTAATAAGAAAAACAGTTGTCAAGCGTAAAAGGAGATTGGCAGCCTGTCAACGTTTTTACGACTTTTAAATCTTAACAATGTTGGGGATAGAAAAACGATTCCCACATTAGCGCCTTTTGCTGAGCAAGACAAATAGAAAGAAATTAACTTGTCATTTTTGGCTACATTCGTTTCCATGATAAGAGATAGGTTTCAGGAATCCAGGTCTGCATCTCCTGTGCAACATGCCATTAAAATGGGGTAATCACTGTAAAAATCATTTACTTCTTAAGCACAACTAAATTAAAGACAACAATGTGTAAGATCTTGATCTTATCCCCATTTTCATCTTTTGTCAGTGCCGCCGGGGGGATAGCCGGAGCAACTGCCCCGGAGCCGGGCCATTTCGGGGACCAGTAAGAAATTTAAGCTGTTTTATTCTGTTATATTATGTAATGATATCAAAGTGAAGACTTAAAATTATATTGTAATTACCTACTGTTTGCTTTCTTTAGCTTTAGCACAGTTGACTTAATTCGGCTTAGGCCCAATATCTTGTTTTAAAATTTAAAAAGTTTGAAAGGGGGCCCGTTTCTATTAGCTGTCCCGGGGCCTGTACTACCTCTCGGCGGCCCTGTCTTCTGCAATGCTGAAAACGACCTTTCTGCAGTAATGGAGCTAACAGAGACGTCCACGGCAATGGAGTAAACCTGCCAAGGAGTCGGATATGCGTATATCAAAAAGTGTAATCTGGATGACAGACAGTAGCAAGTGCATCAATGAAGGAAGAAGTTAAATGGCTCTTCTGTAACAGAAAATATTCAAGGTTCCTCTGAAGATCACGAGATGTCTTGCACTGTTGCAAGAGGTGAAGGCAGCGACTCGGGGCAACGAATGAAAAAGCTTCTAACAAGAGGTTTGTTCTTCTCGAAATACTCCCTGATACCACTGGGCACTTTATCCACTGCAACATAGAATGTATCACGCTTCCAACGATCTGATACTGTCAAAGCTGGGCTGCTCGCCATCTATCATCTTTCGATTTCTCATCCTTCCAAAATACTTCTCCTGGATCAAATTCTTGCTCGGTCCTCATATTGATATTCTCTGGCTCTTCCTGGAACTTTGCTAGCTGTGCAACAGTACAATCAATCATGCTGATTACCTTACCAAAATCTATATCAATGCCCTTTAAGCAGATATTAGTAAAGATCTCTTTAAAGAGGTATGCTGTAGCAACAAACTGTTTGGTTGGAAACATTCAATCAATCCCTCGGATGTACTTCTTTGATTTCCTTTAAGTGAAGTGTCAACTGAAACCGTTTCTAATACACACATTATGCTGTCATAACGCTAAAGAAATTCACTAAAACATAACTCCCGTGGACTCCATCTCACGTATTGACATGCATCAAAGAAATGACACTTAATTTCTGCTCTTTCTGAATGGATTCAAAAAGGTCATGAATCTTTGAGGCCTTTTGGAACAGGTTCTACAGCTTTTCGATGTAATCAAACAACTTGATAACGCAGAAAGATGCACCAGCCGAATTGAAGAGTACAAGATTAAGTGTGTGCACATAGCAATGGACATATATAACATGATGTCCTACTTTCTCTTTGATAATTGCTTGTAATCCATTGTAGCAGCCACCCATGTGATTCATGTGTGATTCAATGTCAGAGTGCATTGTAAGCCAGTAGATTAAATCTTGTGCACGACGTTTGCATCTACTCCCAAGCGTCCTTTGTGTAGTTGTTATGTACATTTGCCCTGTAGTACTTGGAGAACTCCTCGCAGGATTATGCCATTAGCAGTGGTACGTTCAGTGTGAAAGTTGTAGAACTTGGCTAGTGGTGGGGGAAAATTGGGCTGAGTAAGTGGAGTAACTACCATGTCATACTCACCTTCAGCGAGAGTGTCGTTGTTGGTGTCTGAGAGATAGGCACGTGTCGGGGTGTCTGTCAGGTGCATTTGTGCCCAGCTTTTGTAGATGAGATTGATGTTGTATGGCTGCAATTGGAGGAGAATCTTCTGCAGTCGCTGTAGTGCACAGTAGAGAGGTTTTGTGTGGATGGTGACAAGTGGCTGATGATCAGTTTTGATCAGTTTTCACCTATTTGCCGAAGATAAAATCATGGAATTTCTTGAGGATTGTTTGTGTGAAGACCGAATTCAACAAAGAAATAGCATCTTTTTCCACAGAGAAAACGATTCTTGAATAGAAATCATAATACTAAAATCTTTACATTTGTTATTGCTTATAAGCAAATTTTACAATTTATGAAAGGGGTAATTACATTATTTTTACAGTTTAAAAAACAATAGATAAGCTAAAAAGTAGGTTAAATGTATGACGGAAGCTTAGTTGGAGGAAGCTGATGCTATTTTATTTGATAGTAATTTACTAGAAGGGCACAAATACCTAGAAGAAAGCTGATGCAATTGTTAAAAACTTACTAGTAAAAAAAGGGAAATCTATCGAACGCTTGAGTCATGACATTCGCCCCTGTTGCAAAAAATATGATACGAAGTACACAATGAAGTAAAGAATGATTTTAAATACACACAAAGTTGTTTAATTCTTGTCAAATTGCAATATGGGTAATTAATTAAGGGTCTAATCATACATCTGACTAATTAATCGACTTCTAATGGATATAATGGGTCTTCTTATAAGTGTAACCTTATACGATCTTTTTATAAGCAACTGCTTTATAATCAACAGTACTCAGATTTGAAAAATTAGGAAGCAACTTCAGTATTAGTAGATTTTGACCTGCTACCCAAATAAGTGACTAAAATACATTTTCATAAATTTTGTGAGGTGTTTATTACTAAAAAAGAGTTAAAGCAGCAGCTAATTGCGTGATGATTAAAGCATATCTTGCTGCTTCATGCCCTTATTCATTTTTAACAACAGGCAGGGGAGTATCCAGAAAGTACGTGCGCTCAAAGTCTGTTAGCAAGTCTACTGTATTGAAACACACTGCAACATTTGACCAAGTGATGGCTTCGTATTTTGAGATTCTGTTTATGTTGAAAGCTTAAAGGATATTACTCTGATAAATTTGTGTTTCTTTCTTGTACTTTTGTTTTGCTTTGGCACAAAATGGGTTTCAAAATGTAAGCAACCACTTTAGCAATTTCAATACTAATTTTGCCACAAAAATTCACCAAGTTGAGTACTGACCGAAATATCATCAGAACACTTGCCCATACAGCACTTTGTATCTGCTCAAAATCAAAATTAAATTCGGAATTAGGGAAAATACAATTTACCCTCCTTGAAAACGGGTATACAGAGGATGTTGCTTCTACAATTCTTAGAGGAAAGATCACTAATTTTGCAACCAAAAAATCTTTTGCGCCTAAAAAATGTCCTGTATACCTAAAACTTCCTTGGCTAGGCAATCCGCATAGAAACACAGTTTAAAAAGTGTTTCTCTGCTGTCAATCCAACAATTGTTTTCACGACTAGGAAGATCTTGCCATCCATTCACAAGGATTGTATTTCTACCACACAAAAAAGCTTAGTAGTATATGAATTTTTGTGCCGATGTGAAGCTCGGTATGTAGGTCGCTCTTCTCAAAGATTGGGTGACAGGATCAAACAACATGTTCCAGCCACTGTGCGCCAAGCATCAATTCCTTCTAGAGAACAGCCATCTCGCGCTTGCAAAGCAAAAATGACTGCCAAAACATGAGATTCTGCCATAGACCAACATTTACTAGAAAATTCAGAATGCGCCAAAATGTAGAAGGACGAGAATTTTCGGACAATTAGCACAGCTAGATCGTCCTTTCATCTAACTGTATTAGAGTCTGTCTACATTAAAACAACAAAACCAGTTCTCTGTAGGCAGAAAGACTTTTTCACTTGGACTAATCCAATAATGTTTTGTTTCTTCATTTTTTCTTTCTTTGTTTCCTTTCTTGCTTATGATTGGCTATTTTTGCTACATGTTTCATATAAATAGGTTGCCATATACATATACTTTCCTTTCTGACGTTTCATACTCTGAAGAGTGTCAGATGAAAAAAGCTTTTAAGTATATTTTTAGCGCAATGTCGCAATTTTTCAAGGCGATTTTCAAGTTTTGTACCACAAAAAGGCTGTTCAAAAATTGGTGTTCCAAGGAATTACAATTTGTTTAAATAGAATGTAACAAACATAACCTTGCTGGTGTAGAATTTTCTGCAAGAAATTACTATTATATTTTTCAGGATCAATGCAAAACAGAAGTGAAATCAATTTTGATTTACCTAAATTTGATATCAGCTGCGAAAAAATTCTGTTTCCTGTCCTAGAACTTGAGAGTCATGTACATGGCTTTGGCTTAAAATATGTCCAAAATTTTATGCTACATCCACCCTTTTTTGTTACTGAGTCCCCTTGAGTAAAAATTCTGGATCGGGAGGGCATTTTTATACATTTGAGCTTTTGTTCGAGGGGGAAGGGGGTCGAATTCATACAACCTTCTGTGGTATGACCAAGGCCTAATAGGTCAAATATTGGCTTACTCTTGAGTCTCGAATAAACGTAGCCCCTCCTCCACACTTTTATTATTTTGGAGTCTGAAATAATCGGATTGAGCATTAGGAAACGTGAGAAATAGTGTTTTTCATTTTGTTTACAATTGAAACGATTTGTGAAACGCATTTTTCTTCCCCACTTAAAGAAAGTGCAAAGTGCATACAACGACGCTCGTCGTAGAGTAAGGAAGCACTTCGAGAACAAAACGCAAGAGTAAGAACCTTATCAATTAAGAACTCCATGATATTATGCTGTTGAAAATACTTTTTCTCTGTTTGACATACTGTGCATTTTTAAAAGGAGTTTTAAGCAACACACCACTTCCAACAAACACCGTGTTTATTGTAATTAGAGAAATATTTCACCCATCCCGTTTCTTCCAAACCCTTCGTTTATTGTGTTTTTAGGACGTTTTCAGCCCCCAAGTAATTCAACTCCCCGTCTGTTTAGGACTTAAGAGTAGCAATCGTTCTTTTCTACAAAAGGGCAGTCAATAACTTTTGTCTCATCTCTGCAGTTGAAAAAAAGAAGGAAGCTTATGCAAGATCAACTACCGGAATGTTTCTAGTGGGAAATAGAGCAAATTTATCGAAGACGAATTTACGGGTAGTTCCCCTTTACTTGTCAAATTTTACGATCAAAGCCTTAAAATAGTAGCACGGTTTGCAATTTCCAACAATACTCTTGTAAATCGAAGAACACAACAGCCGAAAAACATCTCAGGATCACAAGATTCTGACAGCATAATGTTGGCAGACACTCCAAAATTAACGCTTTCTTGCGAAGTTCCTCTCAAGCAAGAGTCATACAACTTTTTGTGGTCGTCATCAAAATCATGGAAGTAGCAAAAGAAATACACGAGATTAGTAAAATGTTCTTTTTGTCAAGACTTCTGATAGTTAATGGACGCACAACACTTCTTCCTATTGTTTTCACTAATTCAAGCGCTGTCAGCAAAACATTTGGCTGGCATTTGTAAATAAAAAGCCATTTACTTGTTGAATACTATAATTGAGGAAATGCATTTTACCGGAACGGATACCCTAACATGCATTAAAGCCAGGTGTGTGTCGGTTGGTAGAATTGTTCACCTGGTAGAACAATATTGTGGCCAAAGAAACGATCAGTCAGTCCACTGTATCCTTATCGCTTGACAGAATATAAATTGCATACAAAATTGTAGCCTCAACCACTAGTCAGATGTGTCAGAGAATATATGTGCTTTCATCTTTCGTAACTGATTCCTGATCCTGTACAGGAGAACAGTGCTCGCTTAGCAGTAGTTTTAGAAACTACAGCCGATGACGAAGCTATTTGAGGCTATCCAGAGTTTTCCATAAAACATTTAAATGTCATTGGTAAGCTATTCTTGAACTGTAATTATCCTGAAATTCATTATAGAGAAGGAAAGAATAATAATCTTGCTTAATGTTATGTGTATTAATTAAAACCGTTTTTACCACGTTTAATGGGTGATCTACAGCTGATCACGTTTGAAACGTGTGAGGCATTGACAAGGGATCATCCTTTTTCTCTTATTTTCAATTCATACAATTTAGGTGAACGTGATTGCTGATAATTTTATTATCAGGCGTAGTATTGTTAAATTCCATTGGCGAGAAAAGAGTAAGAAGTACACTGCCTGTGAAAGAGGGTTTGGAGACGATTTGTTGTTTGTTTTTTGTTGCTTTTCCCTTTTCGGTCCATTAATCTACATATATCATTTTAGTGAGTACTGACTTGGTATGAACTGGAATGTAAACTTCAAGGTTGTTAATTTACAAATTTGAATTTTCGATCAATCGCTTACAAGTATACCCATTGATAAGATCCTGTTTGTATTTGTCACCGATATGATTTAATATTCTAAGTAAGTAAATGGAAAAATAGCTCTGCATTTCGCAGTTGTTAGCTAATTTCGATTGTTCGTCAGCATGTTTCTACACCTACCCCTTTGAAGGAAATAACTCCACGCTCTGGTAGTGAATCATTTTATCAAAGCATATTCTGCTATTCTAACCAAAACCATGGCATTACAGTATTTTCGTTGTGCATCCGTCAAGGGTATGTATATAAGGTTGCGTTTTCAGTCTTAGCCGTATCAATCCACCAAGCACTGATAGTAAACTCTAATTGAATGAACCACCTCACTGACATATTAAATGTGGGCAACGAGAACAAGAGCAACTGCAACGATTACTTCCAGAAGTTCAGGGCCTAAAGCACGTTTTACATTGGTCTTAGACTTCAATTAGCCACTACGCCTCCCTCAAGAATTTAGGATAACATTTGAAGGCATTTGAATATTGTCTGCTGTTTTAGATGTAGTTGCTGCTTTTCAGGGCTGTGACACAGGAAATAAGAACTCTAAACCTGTCCACTGCCCTCTTTGTTACGTGTATTTTATTTGTGACGTCAGCGATACTGTTTCAAGGAGCAAAATTTACGAAGCTGACTCTCACTATTTGATTCTTGGGTTTTTTATTTAATATTTTACGTCATGGCTTCCCCCGGTCAGTGCATTTATCCTAATTTTAACCCATGAAGAACGCCGTTGGTAGATAGGGGGTAATAAATTTGTGCAGCGGAAATAGGTGTGGAGGTGGTGCATTGTTGTGATGTGGTTTATCTTTCACTTTGAGGCAAATCGAAGAGGTTGAGCACCAACAAGGAAGGAGTTGTGAAAATCACCTTAATCTTAGAGAAAGGGGTGGACACAAAATTTGGGCACATACTTTTGCTGTGGTGAAAAATAAATTACTTCATCCTCCTCCTACAACGTACGCTGCCTCAAGGTTAGAAGTTTTTGTTAAGCGGTATTGTCATCAAAGTATTTGTTTGCTAGTATTTGAACTAATTTGGTAAACTGTTCGTCTGGAAGGAATCCTTCACCAGCAACGTCTGCTGGTAACCTTAGTAATGAATTATTGATAGCTTAAGTTACGTCGTGGAATGTCTGTACTTTCGCCTCTTTATATTGTTTGTGTGACTGGCACATCGATCCGATGTAAAGTAGTAATCGGTTTTATGGTCGTGGCTGTTGATGTTTTTATTATGGTTCAACAATGTTATTAAGTTCTCACTATGCTGAACGGTTCAAGCATGAGTGAACTGTGCTGTTGAGTATGACAAGAATGTACGTATCAGCAGTGTAAGTGTCGTCAGCCCGCGCTACTTTTTTTTCGTCGGAAACCCGTTAAGATGTCTTAAGAAACCTATTGGACTGATTAATATCTCATGTTAAGGAAACATAGATTGATTTATAATTTATTATGAAGTCGATCACTGAAACACGGAAATGTATCCGTGCCATGATAAGCAGTATTGAAACCGACACTAATTACCACGGGATATACACCTTAAGAGGCTTACTCGAAAAAACAGTTTCGTTAGAAATAGAAGCCATGCCTTGTCTGTCAGTTCGTAGAAAGATTAGTATGTACGTCTCAAAACTGTAACAATTGGGGGCAAACCTACCATTACTATCTCAATAATTTGTGACACTCGATGAACATTGCTGCGTTTCAATGTGAAGCAAATGCCTTTTGTTAGACTGCATATTTGTTAGACAAACAGTAAGCCTGCTCGACGGTAAGGTGAAATAGCCAAAGGTAGACCTAGTCACGGTGGTTGTATTTGCCTTTTTACAGGAAGTTTTAGGAAGTATCACACTTTCAGGAAGACCAAATGCTCAAGTTCTAAATGGTATTCCATATTGTACATAATAAGACAGTGTAGGTTGTTGTAGTTCCATAGATACATCCAAATATTTATCCTCTGGGTTACATGTTGAATTAACAATCCCCTAATATTGTTTATGCATGGAGAATCAGGGAGGGGGGGATGGCATTGATGGTGCCTCGGAAATTTGTGGCCTCAAAAGGTCCCTAAGATCTGACGAACACATATTAGGTAGACTCGTTTTTATCTTTATTTACTCCTAATGTGACAACACTCTCAAAAAGAGCCCACTTGCAACAACACTCTCAAAAAGAGCCCACTTGTAACAACACTCTCAAAAAGAGCCCACTTGCAACAACACTCTCAAAAAGGGCCCACTTGCAATACATTCATTAACCGTGCCATGGTAGGTTTTTCGTTAGTGACCATGTTTTTGCTCCATGTGTCACCGATGGTAATATAACTGTCTCCATGATCATCTTCTTCAGACACATAGGTATCTCCTGATCTTTTAAGAAGGAACTGTACTGATGAAATCTTTTCCAGCTTGCTGTTACTCTTTCGTTGATTTCTCTAGCCATCTCATTTCCTGGTGTTAGCAGTCTTCCCAAGTATTTGTATTCCTCGACCTCTTCGAGTCGTTCACTATCTATAGACATTCCATTCCCTTTCTTTCTTCTCGCCACTTCATTGCACATGATCTTTGTCTTTTATTTATCCTGATACAATCTCTCTTTCCCTCTTTATTCAAGTCACTTAGCAGTCTTCTTAGTTGTTCTTCAGATTCTGTAAACAAGATGATGTCATCTGCAAATCTCAACTTGTTAAGACATTCTCTATTGATTTTGATGCCAGTCTCACATTCTATCCTGCTGAATATTTCTTCTAATGCTGCTGTGATGATTGCTAGCAATAGTGTGTCACCTTGTCTCATTCCCTTCATTATGCGGATCTTTCTGCTCACTATATCAGTTCTTACTTGTGCCGCGTCACCATCATTTGTTTCTTTCAAGATGTTGATTTAGTTGTTCTCGACCCCATGCTGTTTTAGTGCCTTGAAAATGCCCTTGTGTTGGATGGAATCAAAGGCCTTTTCATACTCCACAAATGCCATATAAATGGGTATATTATATTTGTTTGTTTTCTCTAGTATTTGTACCACTGAATGCAGATGGCCTATGGTGAACTGGACTTTGTGCCATGTGGTTTGTTCTGGTGGTTGCTGCTCATTTAGGTTTCTGTTTAGTCAGTTTTTCAAGATTTTCATGGAAAATGTTTGTACCCCTAGGACAGCAAACTGATGGGTCTATAGTTTGCTAGGTCTTTCTTATCTCCCTTCTTGAAAATTAGCATAATAATGGCATTTTTCCAATCCTTTGGTATCTATTCCTCTGTCAAACGTTGTTTAATAACTATTTCGGTTTGTCCTGAAGTATTTCTCCAGCTATCAGCATTTCCATTACAACTTGATCTTCTCCTGGTTCCTTGTTCTTCTTCATATTTTTCATTGCCTTTTCAATTTCACAATCTATGATTGTTGGTATTTTCTCTGATACTACTCTTATGAAGTTTTGGAGCCAATCTTTGTACAGGCTCTCATAGAACTTTGCACACCTCTCAATAAACCCACTCTCTGTTTGTGGTTATAGTCCCGTCGTGGTCTTTCAGTGCTGGTATCAAAACCTTGCGACCTTGATTGTTATTTGCTTTTTTGGGTCATTTTCTACTTTCTATTGCTGCCTTCACTTTCATTGTATTGTGTTCCCTGAGGTCATGTTGAGCTTTGTCATTGTGGGTTTGAACCATGACTCACCACACTGGTTCACTGCGGATTTCGGAGTGGAGGTAGTTTTTTTTTTTCGAAACCATCTCTAGCTAGCTGGCTGTTAGCTCAAGGAGACCTCCTTCACCCTTTAACAGGTTTTGTTGTTAGTTCTGCAGCGTTGCTAGCCACCCTCCTCATCCACACTAGAGTGATATGAGGGAGCAGTTTAGTCGCCGACCACCTGACCATGGAACAGGTACTGGTTTACATGGTACCAGTAGCAGTTGGAGCCTGACCTGACAATGACCTGACTTTTGAAACTACAAGAACATAGTCACTCATACAGTTTGTCCCTGTGTATTTTATGTTGACAACTGTATTTATGACATTTTTCTTATTTACTTCCCTGGGCCTGTCTGGGTTAAGGCTGTCCATCTCAAAGAATTTTACTACTCAATTGTTTTGGTAAGAGTTTAACAATTGTTGGGTTACCCAGCGAATATGGGACAGGCATAAAATGTTTTTTGATGTGATAGGGTGTGGCACATAAGATGTAAAAGAAGATTTAATCATTTTATTACCATTGAACAAACATAAACCTATGAATTTTACTTCTGTGCCCACAGGTATCACATATTGCCTTTTTTTACTTTTGATCGCAACCTGCAAGGCTTAAAACCACTACTAGGCAGGTAGCTACAGGATCAGCCATCCAACAGCTTCTAACAGTTTCGTCATACCCAATTTCCTTCACATGGCTTGGGTTGACGCTACATGTTCATATAACTGCATTCATGTTTTTGAATCCATGGTAGTCTTTGCCTCTTAAGGGGTTCCAGCAGCATCTGCCATTGCCTGCCCCATATGTAGTATCTTTCATTGATACTAGTCGGTCTCCAGATCCATGACAATCAATGCTTGATGCCTTGCCTAATTTTTCCCTCCATATGTTGTGTTTAGGAAAGCCAAATCCTTCTCCGATAGACTATCCCATGTTCATTTTGCAGCGCTGCATACACAACTCAATGCAAGAGGCTTAGGATGTTACCAAATGGCACCACATAGGCAGGCTTGGTCCATACAGGCAACATGCCCCACCCAGGTAAACCTTGATCATTTGGGCTATCGTAGCCTGGTTATCACAGGTATGTCTAATCTGGATGTTAGGGATGTACATCTGTAATGAGATCTGTAGTCTGTGCCACACCATTTTGTCTACCTGTGCCCTGTGCTTTCTGGTTCACCTAACTATAATGATACCCAAAGTAGTTATATGCATCTGCTCGAACTTCTAAATGACAGTTCTGCATTTCCTGTTATAATATGTTAGCTGTGCATTGCAGCTGAGCATTGTAAGTTGAAAAAGATTTCTATTCTCTTCTTTTTGATTTTGTACCTGACATTTATTTGATGATGGTTATACAAAGCCTCTGGTGCTTTTTTAGCACTCTTGTGAGGCTTTGTCAATGACATCACTGCCTTTGAAGCTATTGTGTTCTCAATTTGGATAAACAACTGCCTTTGAAAAAAACCACTAGTTTGAGTACTTTGAGTAGTTGCTTGTTGCTTTCTCTAAGATCAACATTAAGTGTTTCTACAATTTCTCTCCTTTCCCAGTGCATTTCCCTAAGCCATTGACTAAAGTGACTATAGCTTGTCTAAATGTGTGTTCGTCTGAGAAACCTCTTGGACTCACTTTGTCAAAACATTTGTACTTTATTTTCTTGAAAAATTCCAGGTGCATTTATTGGAGAAATGTTAAATAAAGAGAGCTTTAACAATCCATAGAAAACATTTCTATGTTCCTTTCATTGACAACCATAATCAAGCAAGTTACATAATCTTTATAGTCAATAACTACTAAATGTCTATCATCACTTGCATTAGTCATGCTTGTCTCACAATTTGCTTCATCCTTAATCCTATTTATCGTTTCAGAAGTATTGGAACCATTAGGAAAAGGAATAAATCACTTGTTTTTAGGTTATAAATAAGTGAATAATTGAATTGTCTCAAATTTTTAGTCCTTGCTGAAGTCCTTTTCTGGAAAAAACTGTTGCTGCTATTTACGACATAACGAGAAACAATGTACTTGGTTAACAGTGAGTGTCTTTCACTATGCATTATAAAGGGAACAACTCAGCTGTGAATTTTCAATCCACAAGGCCTTATTCTCTAACCACACACACACTAGTATGTTTGTGGGTCACTCATGTGCATGTTGTTTGATCTGATTCTGCACAGTATGATCAGATTTAAATTAAATTTTGTTTCTCTTGCAATAGGAAATTACTTTAATTGACTACTGTAGGAATGTTAAAGCCTGAATAGTTGTGGCATCCTTTGCAAGGCTTTAGTTGTAAAAGAAACTTGGAACAAGTGTTGTAACACTTCTTTGGGCTCTAATTAAGTGCGTCAAAAATGAAATCCAATATTTAAGAGCTTCTCAGCTGTAAAAAGAGTACAATGTCTATGACTTTGCCATGATGCCATGTAATCGCTAATATACTATTTCAATAGTACAAAAAGTATGGGATGTTGTGTCAAGAGAAGGGCACATGCCCCCAAATTAAAGTCTTGCTAATGTAGAACAGACTGGATAATCAGCTTACCAATAGGAGGGCTTGGCTACGGAGCATATTAGGTCCTTCACTTTAAAATCTGCTCCCCTTTATTTTCAGTGATTCAGTTTTAGCTTTACTGGTTACTACTGGCTTTACTACTTTTGTGTTTTGAAGTTGCAGTCAATTTTAACTCATTGTTAACCAGTTTCTGGAATTGATGAGCAATTTATACTCCCAAATTATAGCATTTTATCTTCATGTCTTTTATTTAAATCTAATAAATCCCGTAATTTCACTGTTGTTTACAATAGACTGTAGTTATTGCTATGAAATAATACACAATAGTCACATTATAAACCATCAGTTGTACTTCATCACTTTGGGTCCTGGAACTGTAGTGATGGTGCTAGGACATGAGTATAGCAAATAGCATTCCTCATTCCTTAATTCCTGTCATCAGTAATGATAGCATTTGTTTATGATTTCAAAGCTGCTTCCACTCAAAGGGTATTTTTTTAAATTTGTTCATTGGAATATCATAAATTGTTTATGGTTTTGAAACTTAACTGAGGTTACCTGATAATTTTACATTGTTCTTGTTCCTTGGGGAGAATTCCTCTAAGTTATCTCCCCATCATTTCGCTTGTGCTAGTTTTTGGTGAATAATGAATGATTGAATAAACCAAGTATAAAATCAAGCTTTTTACTGAAGATATCAGCCAGTGACTGACAAAAGGAGACATGTCCCTATTTTTGTTATGAAAATGTAAGGAAAATAAGACCACCCTCTTTAACGTTTTGGTACAGTTCCTTTAGGGTCATCATTTTCTGCTCTCCTC
This sequence comes from Chironex yamaguchii, assembly GCA_024741275.1. Taxonomy (NCBI): domain Eukaryota; kingdom Metazoa; phylum Cnidaria; class Cubozoa; order Chirodropida; family Chirodropidae; genus Chironex; species Chironex yamaguchii. The sequence continues at coordinate 39,591 of JANTCA010046190.1, forward strand.
ATATCCAGGTTTGGAACTGCCCTCTTTTGCAAGCTACATCTCCTGAATTCATTAGGTCTTGGCTGTTTCTCTGTGGTCTGCAACTATCATCTAAAACTTGAGATCAGAATGAAATTATATAATACACATGACTGAAGGAGGTTGTGTTACTGCTGTGAGACCTTGACATTGAACCAGGCACAGTATGCTAAGATTCTGAATTTGAATTTTTGAGTTGTATGGTTCATGGTTCAAGAATGTCATCAAAAAATGAGATCTCTTCTGCTGATATGCGAAGGATAAACTGGGCTTGGAAATACACTGATGAGAAGATATTGAACATAACAAAATCAGTTTCAATGATAAAGTATACAAGAAACCAAGACAGAAAATGGGTTGCATGTGTTGCACGTTGCATCTAACAACACCTTAACAAAAAGGCTCATGTTCATTGACAAGAAATATACAAGAACAGGCAACCGTAATAAGACCATGTTGGAAAATTTTATAGTGCAAGAAGTAAAAAAGGTAGAGTTATTGGATGCATTTCTGCAGGAATGCACTAAAAGAAAGTTTTAGTTTGTCAAACTGACTTGTATGTTGGTCAGTGCCCTAGCTCATAAGGACTATGGAGTTAAGAACTAAGTATATATGTATGTATGTATGTATGTATGTATGTATGTATGTATGTATGTATGTATGTATGTATGTATGTATGTATG